>JAHLSL010000013.1:2112693-2133887 GCA_025920805.1 Petroica traversi | reverse complement strand
CCGGGCCGCTGCGGTGTCAGCCACGGGCACGTTCTGTGGCCCCGCGCGAGGGCTCTGAGGCGCTCACGGAGCTGCCCCAGCACATTTGAACGGGCTGTCCCGGGAGCTGGTGCAGCCGCCGTCCCTGGAGGCCTTTAAGGAACGACTGGATGTGGCACTTGAAACGGTGTGATCGGTCTTTGGTTGGACTGGATGACCTCAGGTCTTTTCCGACCTAATTGATTCTGTGTTTCTGTCGCTGTGCTGCCTGCAGGCTCCCTTCTTCGGAAGAGCCAGTGTCACAGGGTGTTTGGAGGGAGCGGTGTCGGATTATGGTGAAGCCGCCCTGGCAGTTCCGTGCTTTTCTAGCACTGTGTTAAAAGGAAATGGTTGTTCTGAGGAAATAAACTTTGTGTGGGGAGAGGGTGGGCATTTGCTTTCCTGGCTAACGAGCTCGGAGAGGGACCACGGGTGTGATTGTCACTTCTCACTCAGCAGCGCTGCTCCAGCCTGCTCTCTTCCAGGGAGAGCTTCCAAAGGTAACCTGCCAGCTCCAAATCCTTACCCTGCTCCCAAAATAAACCTTTCCAATGTGACGTGATGGCTCGGTTGCAAAATGCATTTAGTATCTCTCCTGGGGAGCCTGGCAGGTTTGCATTCATCATCTGAGAGCAGAGCCGAGCCTGGCCCCCCTCGCTCGGCAGATCCGTGTTCTGCAGCTCCCCCCGGCGCTGGCCGGGCTGGGATCTCAGCTCTCACATTCCCATGGAGCAGCTCGTGTGCGGATCCGCGAAGCTGCGGCTGTTCAAAGCCTGTCTCCCCGAGAGATCTGAGCTCTGCGAAAGCTCTGCCCTGTAAAAGATAAGCTCACGTGCTAAATTCAGCTAGGAATTGTCTTGGAGATGCGGGAGGAGCGTGTGTGTGGAACATGGAGCTCCTGCCGGCCACCGCTGGACTGAAGGCTCTGCTTTACAGTGTGATAAGGAGTCACATCCTGCTGCCTCCTGGGGAGCTGGGGGATGGCCCCTGGAAGCAGCACTCCAGGATTTTAAGGATTTACTGAATGTTTTCCTTTTCTTTCTCAGCCTCCTCCAGTGGTTTGACACTGCACCGAGCCGGACATGCCCGCAGTGCAGAAACCAGGTAAAGCCATCCCCTGTGCTCACCTGTGGCTTGGTGCTCTGCAGTGGCACCAAGGAGCTGTGGCCTGGGCTGATACCAGAGAAAGGCCCGTGGTAGAAAGAGAGGGGCTTTCTGTCACTTGGGACTCCCCAGAGGCTGAGAGGATGAACTCTCCTCCACAGCCCTTCTGCAGTGGGCTGAGGCTGTCCTGCCGCTGTCTGCACTGCAGCTCCTTTAGAAAGAGGCCCTTTCACAGCCTTTTTCTTAGGTTTTCACAGCTTTTACTTAGGCTGGGTGAGTATTGGAGTGATGACAGAAGGGGCTGCAAGGTCTTAATAGGGACACCTGACTTGTGTTTCTGGTGTGCCCAGCCCACTGCTGTCAGGTGAACACGTGGACCTTGCAGCCCCTCCTGGCTTTGCAGCACTCCACCCTCTCTTGAGAAAAGCGATGGCTGGGGAGGGAAGGAAGGAAGGATGTGCTCGGTTTCTGAGATAGGAAGCCGAGGCTTGGGTTCCCACTGGCTTAACTGGGGCCTGAATTTCTCTGAAGTCCCTTGTGTCACCAGCCTTCATGCCGCCAGTAGGTATTGGCACGCAGTGGCTGCAGGAGATGTTTCCTCGCTCTCACATGTAAATTTTTAGCCAGCTGCTGCTTGGGCTTGTTCTGTGTTCGTGCTTCTTTTCTCCTCTCAAGGTCTTGGCCCTTGTTCCTTCTCTGACTTGTTGATTCCCTCTGTTCTTCTCTGCCTCTTACATCTCTGGGTTACCATGGAGTTATCGCGAAATAACATCTTATGTGGCAGTAACCATGCAATTAGCTGGTGTCATGACTGTATATAATACTTAAAACACAAAGCTGTAACTGCATGGGGGAGGTGTGGAGAGCTATCAAATTCAATTACAGCACCTTCTGCCTGCAGAAAGCAGCACGTACTTCTGTCTTAGGATTTGGCATCATGTTAGCTCAGCATCAGCTGCTTGGGCCTGAGCTGCCAGAGAACAGACTGCGCTCGATTCAGAAATGTCTGAATCTTTCTGCTGCAGCTCAGGAGCTTGGCTGGAGTCACACTCCCAGAAACTGAGTGGGGGGGTCTGCTGCTGTGCTGTTGAGCCAAAGCAGAGCATCGCCACTAATGGTGTCAAACACGTGATCTGATTTGCCTTTCATGGCCTCGTCACAAGACAGTACCTTCTCCCCCTCCATCTGTCTTCCGTATCCGTTGTTTCCATGTTTGTGCCCATCAAGTCTTCTGTCTCCCATGTTTAGGTCAGCAAAAGACACATCATCAATAAGCTGTTTTTTGATGTTACCCTGGAGGAGCAAGCAGCACTGGATGCTGAGACCTTGCAGGTAATTTGGCTGGGGGGTTCTTTCCTTGTGTGATGCTTCAGCCTCCTGGAAGTGTGGCCTGGCCTGCTGGTCCTCTGTCAGCAGGTGCTTCCCAGGCTGGAGCTTGCAGTGCTGGTGATTCTGACCCTAAGCATAAATCCCATGTGGTGACTCGAGAGCCTCCTCTACTTCATGCTCTTCCTTCTGCTTCTCACTTTACCTGAAAGCCTTCTAAAAGAGCATCACAGGACTGCTGTTCCTCCCTTGGGAATGAGGATACAGAGCTGTTCCCACAGGCAGGAGAAGGGAAATCCCAGATGCAGTGAATTGCTGCTGCTATCTGTGGCGTGGTTGCATGTGAGCCCTGTTAACCCCTCTGGAAAGAAGGGGCCCTTGGAGGAAGTGCCCCATCCTCCTTTCTCTGCAAGGAAGTTGCTTGTGCAGATTGAAAGATGTGGGGCAGGGTGATGATTCCCCAAGAGAGATTAGGAAAGGGACTGCCTGAAGCCACATCAGCAGCAGTGACCCATGTGGGGGCTGGGTCCTGGTGGGGTGCTGGCTAGAGCTGGGGTGCTGGGTGGTGTGCTCCAAGTGCCCCCTTTGGGTGCAGAGAGCTGGGGGTACTAGGGATAAACACAATGGCTGTTCCATGTTTTCCTTTGTGTAGCGTGGAGGAAATGTGGCTCCTTCCATCTTGGAATTATCTGTTCCAAAAAAAAGGGTGGCCAGTTGACCTTGGTATAACGGGACGCTTGTACCCTCTTGTGTTTAGAAGCAGCATGTGCAGCAATTACCATAATTAGCAGTTGCCATGACAATTCTATATGTACTTTGTGTGTCTTTAAAATAAAGCCAGCCAGACTAGAATGTCAGTAGCACTTTCTTTCTCCAAGACTGCCAGTGACGAAACTGAAGGCCAAAGTGTGCTGAGGAATGGAGGAGCATCTCTGGGCCCTGGGAGCTGTGTGCCCTCACAGCAGATAAACCTTTCCTTTTGTACATACTGAGATCTGTTCTCATGGGTGTGATGAGATGAGTGACTCGGAAATGGGTTGCCTGGAGAGAATCGCCCTAGAAAAGTCTTCCTGTTCCCTCTCACCCCCTTCCCAGGATCCAAAATGGGTTCCCCCAGCCTTCTGCTCCAGGCAGGCTGTGCAGAACTGCTCCATTGCTCAAGGGCAAGACTGCGGAGCTGCTTCTGCTCAACAAGCTTAATGGTAACTGCTCCTGTAAATCTTGTGTGTATCTGTCAGAGCAACATCTAGCCTCAGTGTACAGCCTGCTTAATGAGGGCTCTGAGGTCACCAGCACAAAGAACCAAATACTTTTCTGGGTAAATCAGCATTGTTAGCTTGTGTGAGTATTCACTGCTGAGTGCACTGGACGGGTTGCTGCTGTGTTTGTCACCAGTTTCATGTGGTGTGCTGCCTCGTTTTTGGAGGACATGGAGTACCTTAAGAGCACAGATGCCTTGTTCACCATGGGTGAGGGACAAATGTCCACCTAGATGGGAGGTCTGTCTATGATGGAGTGTGTGATTCTGGCCAGGCTGCAGTTCAGAGCAAACATAAGGTGGGCCAAGCCCAGTCTCTTCAGAGGATGAGATAAGAATTGCTGGCATTCTCAGCCAGAAGCAATTTAATCTGAAAAAAAATTTCAAGGTTTGTGATGAACCAAGAGCCTGGGCATAGAGTGGTGTTCATCTTTGTAATCAACTGGAGCTGCATCTGTGCAGCCCACAGCTGTCCTGGAATGAGCATTTGGCCTCCTGCCATGAAAACGATGTGCTAGAAAGCAAAGTTTGTAGCTGTGGTCTCCTTGTCATCTTGGGGAGACAAGCTGGGGATTCTCTTCTGAGAACCAGTCTTTGGCACTCAGTGAGGGCTCCCTCATGACCTGAAACCCCTTCCTGCTGTTGCAGAATTAGCCAAATTATCTTTTGAACAGTAATTGTCTTTGTTGCTGGTCCTCACTCTTGCTGCTACTCTAAAATGTTTACAGTCAAAGGAGTGCTGGGGATGCTTTGCTTTCCACCCCCAGGCTAAAACTTCCACGGAAGCACAGGAGGGAACCTGGATCCTTAGAGTAGCTGCAGACCACAGGCTAAATGTCCAAGAATTTCTTTCATTATGGAACCTGAGTGTAGCCTATATTGATTTTAAAGATAGTCCTTAGTGAGCAGAGCAGTCTCCATGTGGCTGTTCCTAGAGCAAGAAAAGGGTGAGTTTTGGGGTGTAACACCTCAGTGAGTCTGTCAAGAACTGCTTGTGATCTGGGAAGTGGAGAATTCTTCTTCAAAGGAAATATCAGCTTGGTGAAGAGGAGGTGGGGGAGGATTCCTGCCTGTAAACCTGCTGGGGAAGGTAGAAGCCTGTGGAGGACAGCTGTCTGTTTGTGGTCAGGATATACTCGTTTGATCTTGGGAAAATGTGGTCTTGTAACTCAGCCTGACAGAGAGGAGAGCTTCTCTGAGAGGAGAGAAAATTTGGAGCAGCTTTTAGGAGCTGTGGTGGAGGATGAGGGATTTCAGATTAAGTTGATGAATGAGGTAATGTTACATAGCTGCCCGCAGTAGCCCAGGATTTCTTTGCTATCATGATAATTAGCACATCTTGTGAGCTCACTAATCGTTCCTGAATAGGACTCTGAGGAAGCTACTTCAGAATAGTTCCTGCAGCAGAGTTAATTCCACATTAGCCCTCCAGCAGTTGTGCCCTGTGGGGCAAATCCCAGTCAGCTCTGCTAGGCTTTGCATTTAGTCCCTTCTGGTTACCAAGCTTTACATCCCGCATTATCTTTCCTGCCTTTATTGTCTCCAGCAGAGCCTCTCTCCAGTCCTGTCAGAGCCATGGTCACTGCTGGTGCTATTCTGGGCTCAGATTTGCATGTAGCATTCCGGGTTGCACAGATTTGTGTGCCTGTGTTGGCATTTTATTGTGGTTTTATTCCACTGCAGTTCCTGCCTGACTTGTTATGTGCTTTCCTCTGCAGTTCTCTAACACGGCTTTTTAAGTCATCTTCTGTTGACTCTTTCCTACATGTATTTATCTCTCTGGTTTTTATTTTAAATATACATATAGATATAAATAGCCTCTCTTTTTAACCTCTCTGCATTTCTTTTGGCTATTTGCCTGTGTTAAGTTAAATCACTTCATTATCTCTAATTTAAACTACAGGGCATTTGCTGCCTCTTTCTGATCCTTGATGAAGGCGCTAGAAATATTTGATGTTCCTCAGACCCTTGTGGTACCCAGGAGATGTTGTGCACTGTCAGTTTGGCGTGGTATGGATTGGTTTCTCAGTGATCTGTTCCCAGCCATTCGATTGAGCTGTTAGCTCATATCAGCATCTCGAGCTGCAGTGACTTCAGTGGCTGTCAGCATGTTTGAGTGCATGCTTGGTTACCTTCTCAGGGGTTTGACTATGCCCTCCTGTCTCCCACCTACATCTGATTAAAGTTCACTCCAGTTTATAGAACTCTCTGTAATCCAGTTAGTCTGGCAACATCCCTGCCTTGTTGCTTTGTGTAGGTAAAACACAAAAATTGTTCTTGCCTGACTTCCTGTGTTTCCCTGAGAACCTTCCAAAATTATTCAGCTAAAACAGGATGACTGACAGTGTGAGAAACACAAGGTTGACAAGGCTAAGATGAAGCTGTGATCCTCTCTTCTCCCCCTGAAGAATGCCAGTTGGAGGTGCTCTTTCCGTTCCCTGTGATAGTCTGGGCTTGTAACTCCCTGCTTGTTTTTTCCATGTTCCCTCCTTAGTACCTGCCTGGTCTAAACATCCTGCTGAGAAACCTCTTGGGTCTTTGTAAGATTTGGTGAAAGCATCTCTGCAGGGCATTTCCTAATGGGGTTCTCTGTGTTGTGTTTCAGAATGAACTGGACAAGGTGAAGGCCCAGCTCTCTTTGAAAGGTGAGTTCCAGCTGTCTGCAGGGGATTGACAGCCCACAATCAGCAGCTCCTGGGCTCTACCTGTGCCAAGTGGCTTGCCCAGGTCTGGGGAACCCCTGTGCAGCGACTACCCCTCTCTGAAGCCAAGGGCATGGTTCAGGCTGCAAACTGTTTTGCTACAGCAACTTCTTTGGAGCTTTTTCTGAGGCAAGAGCACCTAAAGCAGTTCAAAGCTTGTATGACAGTGCCTGAGCCCACAGCCTGGCCCAGCTCTGATGTAACTCAGGAGCTCACTGTGAGTTTGGGCGAGTAGATGCAATTTTTTTGCCCCCTTCCTAATCACAAGCTCACAGAATTGCAGCACAGCTCTATCCAGAGCAGGCTTGAAAGCAAAAGCCTTGGTTTGAAACTCACAACTGCGTATGGCAAAGGCTCATTCCCTCCAACAGATGAGAGGGTGAAAGTGGTGTCCAAAAGCAGCAGTGGGAAGGCTTTGGATTTGTTTGGCTGTTGCAGTGCCACATGTGTCGCGCGAAGAGCAGACGGAGTTCAGTGTGCGCGCACTTCCATTTTCCCATCTTTAATTTTAGAGGATGTTTGAGGGAGGCAGGAAAAGCAAAAGCCCTGGAGACTTGTCGATAGGTTTTAAGCATCGTCTGTAGGCAGCCTGTCATCAGAACATGAGTCATGAGCAGCAAAAGGAAAATGTCAGTCTAAGTGACAGAAATCCTAAAACACGCTAGCAGAAGGGGAAAAAAAAATGTTGAAAGAATGCTGGGGGCTCACCCACGCCCCGAGAGTTGTCTTTCCTCTGCGTTCCCTGCATGCACGAGACAGACATGAATAGCCAGTAGATTGAGGATTCGGTCCTTAGCCTGAGAGGAGAATTGGATGGTCTGCACATCTCTATTCTGAGGCCTGTTCTCTTGCCAGCTTGGTTGAGTTTAGTGACTTGGTAGAGAGCCAGATCTTCTGGGGAAGGTGGCTGGGATTCATGCTAGGATATTATCCAAGAAAAACTGCTTGAAGGCCTGCTAATCTTCACGGCTTCTGGTGAGTAGAGGTTGGATTTGACATTCCCTGTCCTATTCTCTTTTCATATTGGAAATGCGGAGCTCCTTCCCACCTTCTGCCTCCTTTGCTGTGGGTACTCTGCTCTCTGCTGGTTCCTGGGTATAAGTTCTCCACGTGAAGCTGTGCTCTGCTCTGTGCGCTGCAGAGGAGCTGTGGAGCTGCCAGGCTCTGATCAGCCTGCAAATGGCTCGAGAGGTGCCGAGCTCCGAGCAGACCCAGCAGGCTCTGTGGGAGGCACTCTGAATGAGCTGAAAACTCATTCCTGCGGCACGGAGGGGTTTGATTCCTGCCATCTGCCTCTGGGCAGCTGGGAACGGAGGAGGGGGAAGCCCTAACTTTTTGGTGGGTGTGGAGTCCCTGCAAATGCAAGGGAGCATCTCAGGCACTGCCTCTGGTGGGAAAGGGTTATTCAGATCAATGGAGAAGCCACCCGTGTGCTTCTGCTGGAACACGTTCCTCTCTTGTTCCTCCGTCCCACATGGCTCTTTTACTTCCTGACTGAACAGTGAAGCCTCACTGCAGGTCATGCTTCCACAGGATGTGGAGGCAGAATTTGAAACTGGATGGCTTGCAAGGAGAGCAAGCTTTTTGGAAAGGTACTCTCTGGCTCTCTACTATTGCCAGGCTGGAGCCATAGGTGATTTTAGGAAAGACTGAAGATGCTGAGCTGATGATTTTTATCCTGCTCTCAGCAGGGTTATGTGGAGGGGTTCCTGCTTTCCCTCATTACCCGACTGCTTTGAGCTTTTCAGCGCTGCTGGCTGTTCCCTGCATAGGTCTGGCAGCTCCTATTGTGGTTGTTGCTTTCTGAGCTGTTCTTCCCTTGTCTCCACAAAACAAATTGAAAGCAGGTCTGTTTTCTACCACTTCTCTCGTGGTCAGAGGCATGTGCTTTGCTCCTGGATTGCCAGGGGAGGGACAGCAGGACACAGATGTTTTGTGACCTACAAAAGTGGGCACTTGGGGAATCTACTTAAGGTTGTCATGTGTCCTGCAGTGTCCCCAGTGTCACTGCCTCCTTCCATTTGGTGTAGGTGCTGTGGTTGGTGAGGGCACGTGCAGCAGCTTGGTGAACCACTACATACAGCTGCCCAATGGCCCCCAAATGGGTTCCTGACGTGTAAGGGTTCATGTGGGGAGGATGGATACAAAGCTCTGTTCTCCAGCTCTATGACAGCTTGGTGTAACTCGAGAGGAATTATTTCCTTGTGCAAGCCCAGCTTTGAGAAAACGCAAGAGTTAAGATACATCATCTTAATGCTAGCAGGGCTGGCACTGGAAAGCTATTAAAGGGAGTTTTTTTATCTTTAGTAAAGAAACCTTGAAGCCTGCTGGCACTGAGAGAAGCAATTGCTCAGTACAAACCCTGGTGCAGACAGCACTTAGAGAAATGGCTCTCTCCAGGAATGGCCAAATCCTAGCAGCCTGGAGCTGAGCCTGCAAGCAGTCTGTTTATTCCTGCTGCTGTGCTGCAGCTGGAGTCTGGGTTACCAGGCCATGACCTTTTCCCTTCTTCTTTTCCAGAGAAAGAAAAGCGGGAATGCCAGGCTGTTGTGGACGGGCTGCGGGACACTCTGGATGTGCGCAATGCCACCATAGAGTCGCTCCAGAAGGTGCTGGGAGAGACAGAGATGCTGTGCTCCTCTCTCAAGGTACCCTTCCTGTCCCCAGCAGGACTAACCATCATGCAGTCAGTGTTAGTTCTGTTGACGATCTCTGCAGATCCTGCTAATAAAGAAATTGGGTCTGGTGCCTAGGTTTTCATATTGGTTTGATTAATCAGAGCAAGTGCTGTTGCTGGACTCAAGGCCCTGTTTTTGCTCTGCCTGGGGTGATTCAGAGGTGTAAAAAGCCTACAGGTCTGTGGTTTGTGTACAGGTGCTCAAGACAGAGGTGTCCCTGGTGAGGGAGAAATGCCAGCCCAGCCTGAGGAATGTGGCTGAGCCTCGCTAATGAAGTGGCAGTGCTGGTCATATAGGTGGTAGCAGGAATCTGGTGTGGGAACTAGCCCCAGCACCCCATTGCTGCAACACTGGCTCCCTGAGGTAGAATGTTCTTCTGAAATGCGTTTAGGCTGAGCGGGATTCAAGGAAAATTAGTTTCTTACTTTGATTGGGGGAGAAATCAAACTGAAAAATACGGAGGGGGAGTTTCAGGCTTCAGCTGAGTGGGATCTGATCCAGCTAACTCTCCTGTCTCTGTTCTGTTGCCAGGGCTCTGCCTCAGTTAGGTTAGTAATGTTGTGAAGTCCAGGGATCAAATATTCCTGTTGTGCTTCAGTGTGCAGTGACTCAGTGTGTAGTCATGTACTGTGCGTAAACAGCAAGAGGAAGAGGGTAAGAGCAGGAGCAGCTTTGTTGGGATGTCTTGGAGCAGCTTTGCCTTGGTGCTGGACTGGATGTGCCTGTCTCAAGAAGGTGGGCTGCAGGCTGAAAGGTGGATTAGGTGTCTACTGTGCTGCCCAAGCTCTCTGTTCCAGTGCCCTAAACTGCGTTGTGGTTCTTGACCTGCAAGGCCAAGTGGCCCAGAGAGAGCTTGGAGATGTGCCTTGGTGCTGTCTTACTAAATGCCACCTGTAGCTGGGTTCTTTTGGGAGGAAGCATCCAGGAGGTCTGCCTGACACTAGGACAGAGTAAGGAATTAATGCCAAACAGGCCTAACCATGAGCCAGCACAACTGTTTTTGCCCAGCCATGGGATTATATCCAATCTGCTTGCATGTAAAGGCAGCCTGGATCTTGGCCATGCCATCGATGCTGGTGTGGTCCTGGATAGGTCAGTGGTGGGATACTTCTGATGCTCCCTATTCCAGCAGAAATAATTGTGACAGTGGAAGCTGGTACTTGCTGCTCAACTCAGCTTTTCAGTGCTTGGTTTTCCTGCCTTGACACCTCCAGAGGAGGCTCTGTGCTTATCTTCCCTATTGCAAAACCCTCTCTGTATGCTTAAGTCCCTTTAATGAAAGCTGGGCAGGGCAGAAGGATTAGGGACCTGGAGGTATCTTTTCTGTGGCCTAGGGGGTTTCCCAGCTGAATGCCAAGCACTGTCTTAAACTGCATCATTAAAGATTAAAGTACTAAACTTCTGCAGTGAAAATACAGGCTTAACTCGCTGTGACGCAGGTTAAGGCTGCGAGCTGGTCCTGTCTTCTGCTGACACTGTCAGCTTGCTGCTGTTTCAGGCTGGCTGGAGCTGGGGATTCTGCTCTGACCAGGCACAAAACACTGCTGTGGGGATCTGAAGCGTTCAGAGTTCTGGTTAGGGAAAAGCCAAAGACAGGCTCCAGTTAAGCAAGATTAACACATGAGCCTGCAACACTGTCCCTCCTCAACTTCCCAGTGGTTTCACAGCTGTTTGGTTTCTGTGGCAGGAAGTGGATAAAACCCTTGAATTTCTGTGTGGGAAGGAGCTTTACAAGGCAATGATCTTTTGCCAGGCCTCTCCTTGGAATCAGCACTGTGCTGAAGCCAGAGCCTTTCAAAGTTGCTGTGCAAGGTGCCCAGGCTCACACAAACCTGGACAGCACAGATGCATCGGAATGATGCTAATTCAGCTCTCCCCATCCTCTGCCACACTGCAGATGTGTGCTTTCTCAGCTCAGCTGAGGTTCTGTGTAACTGCTGCAGAGCTGGAGAGACAATAGGCTGGCTGCAATAGGCTTGCTGCAGGTGAGAGAATGCCCAGGTGGGTGTTTGGTTTGGCTGAGGTCTCTCAGAAGAGACCCAGTTATTCCTATTTAAGCTCTAAGCAGCTAATGGTAAGGAGAGTTGGGAGGCTGAAGCAATCAGCTGTGCACGGAGGGGAAGGTGATAGCATGGTTTGCTCACTGCGGACTTCTTTGAAAAACAAATTGTCACCACTGCACACAGGATACTGTGCATCCCCTCCAGTCTTCACAGCAGAGAGGGGCTATGATGTGGTTTCAGCTCCAGCCTCACTTTGTGATTAGCACTGAGACCCTGCTGTGCTTGTGAGGGGCAGAGCTGGGGGTACAGCAGGAGGGAGCTCAGCTCTCCATAATTCTGGGCTGCCGAGGTAGTGATAGCGTTTAGAGCCAGTGTGTGCTCCCAGCTGCCCGCAGTGCACATAAGCCAGGATGTCTCTCCAGCAATCCCCAGAGCTTTACTAACTGTCTGTGTGCACTTGTTTCCCTGCAGAAGCAGATGAAATTCCTGGAGCAGCAGCAGGAGGATAACAAAAGTTCAAAGGAGGAGGCCCGCCGGCTGCGGAACAAGCTGAGAACCATGGAGCGGTGAGACCTGGGGTGCTCCCTGGGCCTTGCAGGCTGGGCTGTACACCACTGCCCTTTTTGGGGAGAGCAGGAAGGGGTCCTGCTGGGCCTGCTGCAGCACCCACCTCTATGTGCTGGATCACCTTACCTATGAGGTTGGAAACAACTGCATCAGCTGCCCTTGCCTGCCCACGCTCTTGCCTCTGCTATGTTTCCAGGCAGCTGCCCTCGTTAAAGAGCAGCAAGGCAGGGTACTGGCCTTGTCTCTTGTGCACTGAGCATGGCTATGTGCCATTTCTGTTATCAGAGAATACTGGGGCAAAATGCCAGCCCAGGAACACAGTCAGCCACAGGGCTATAGGAAGCAAAAGCTGGGCATCAGCTCCATGTGCAGTATGTGTGTACAGCTGCCCCTTCTCTAGTCCAAGTAGTGCTGCTTTTCCCCAGTGAAGAGCCCTGCTTGGGGTGAGTCAGCTGTGTCTTTTCTCCCATGACACCCAGAGTGCCTGCAGCAGAAGATCAGGCTGCACCAGCCCATTGAGGGGGGAAGCTGGGCTTTGTCTCTTTCCCAGGTCTGTTTGTGATTCAAGAGCTGAGGGTATGTTTTTGTTTGTGGTTTTTTTTTTTTTTGTGCAGGATTGAGCTGTTGCTTCAGAGCCAGCGCCCGGAAGTGGAGGAGATGATCAGAGACATGGGAGTTGGGCAGGCAGCAGTGGAGCAGCTTGCCATCTACTGTGTCTCCCTCAAAAAGTAGGTGCTGCAGGCTTGGCACAGCTGGCTGGGGCTGTCCTGGGGGTGTTCAGGGAGAACCCTCTGCTGAGCAGGCACACGGGCTCTGCAGGCCTCTCGCCACTTCTTAGGGCTTCCACTGAGTTTTGACTGACAGATCCTGGGGACCTAGTTTGGAGCCTGTCACACTGAACTGTTCCTCTTGTCACTGCAGTGACATGTGTGTCACCATGGGAACTGTCTCCAGAGTTGTCAGTGCACCTATGAAGTGATGATGATTATTCCCTCTGCTTCCCTCTCATGCCCGGGGGAAAGCGAGCGGATGCGGAGCTCTGGGTTGTGCCCTCCGCAGCACTGCTCTGTGCAGCTGTGGCCTCTGGCAAAGCCAGCCTGCACTGCTGCCCTCCCCTACCTGGATATCCATCTGCTCCTGCTGGGGAAAAAACAGAGCCTTTTTTGTGTCTGTTCTAATGGCAGCTGAATAACTGCAGCTTTGGTACAAAGCTGTAATGAGGCAAGTGTCCCTGTGGTGTAATTGGGAATGAAAGTGCATGGCCAGTAGTGTGAAGTCTCTGAAAAGTCACTTAAAGCAAAGTCCCCTGTTTGTTGCCAGCATGGAGACTGTGCTTTGTTGCTTGTCTTTTTCACTGGCAACTGAAATGTCTCTGGCTCTGGTTCCCATTTTTCTGATGGAATCAGACATGGTATCCTGTGCAGGTTTTTTCTCCCCTGTGGTGTAGTGGAATTTGTGACACAGTGTTGGTACACTCATCTCTGTTCTTTAAAGGGCTTTGTGTCTCCTGGGTTTTCTTTGCAGGTCCAGAGCTTTAATTCAAGGGTTTTGGTTTGTCTCTGAGAAGTTCTGGCTCAATTGTCTTACAAACAGCATGACTCTTTGGGTCTCTCTTCAGGGAATATGAGAACTTGAAGGAGGCTCGGAAGATCTCTGGTGATATGACAGAGAAGCTGAAGAAGGAGCTGTTTTCTGTCAATAATAAGGTAAAGGGAGAGTATGACTTGCCAGGGTGACATCTGGTCTGTAGATCCCCGTCCATAACTTAGGCCCAAGGGCTCTGCAGTGACCCCCTCCCACGCTGGTTGGTCCAGGTGTGTGGAAGGGTCAGGCTGGGGTTTCTGGGTCAGGATGTGACGTGGTGAGCAGTCGGCTCATGGGTTATTGTAGGAGGGCGGTCCCTGGGGCCAGTGCTGGGGCAGCATGTGCAGAGCCAGCCAGAGTTTGGCAGGGAGCTGGAAGGCAGCAGCACACAGGTGCTCCACTGCTCCCACTGGGTTCTGGAAGTAGCAATTCCTTCATCTGGCCACACTGCTGAGCACTCAGCTGCCAGCTCCTCCTGCTGCAGAGCTGGGCCCCTAAGGAAGTGGGAAGGGGTTTGGAGCCAGCACAACCAGTCACACCCAGCCTTCAGCCAGCTGAACTGGACTAGGGCTCTCACATCATGCTGTGAGACACATCCCACCAGGGGAGGTTCCCAGAGCACAGTGAGGACATGCTGGTGGCCCTGCACAGAGCCTGCCTGGGCTGGTCCTGAACTGGTGTTTAGGGATGCTGACGTGCCTCTGTTGCTGTGCTCCCCTTGCTCCAGGCCTGGCTGAGGTCTGTTAGTTCAGGTCAGGCAGGACTCTGTCTGTTCTGGTAGCACATCCCTGTGAAAAGTATGTGTGTGTAGCCTCACTCCCCAAGGCACAGGTGTTCCCTGGGGCATCCCCAAGTCTAAGCCAACAAAGTGAGAAGCAGTGGGTGGATTTGGCCTGCTTTTGTTATTCAGCCATAGCTGTTGTCCCCTCAAATGGAGAAGGAAGTTTTTAGATTACTGTGCTGTGCACCTCAAAGGAGTTAACCTCTACACAAGGTGCTGCTGCTGGAATTGGGCTGCTCCTGGCTGAGTCAAATCCAAGCTGTGATGGCCAATGTGGCCCAGGAGGATGCGAGTCAGTGCACAAGGGGCTCCAGGCTTGGCTGACAGAGAGCTGACTGTACAAACAGTCCATGAGCTGGCCCAGACTCCTGGACCCCCAAAAGTGTCTGAAGTGGTAGCAGTCCACTTCCTGACCCCTGCTGCTGGCGTGCTTCCCTGTTGAATCAGGCTTGTCCGTGTGCCAGCACTGCTGAGGCACAGCCATTCTCCACCCTGTGGTTTGTAATTCCTGTGCTCTGGTGTGTCCCAAGTCCTGCAGGAATTCAGAACGCAGCCACCAAGTGTTAGAGCAGGGAAAAACTGTTGCCTTCAGGCGTAAATGCTGGGTGTATGCTGGGTAAGCAGCCCTGGAGATCCCTCTGCAGGCAGCTTGTGGAATTGGGTAGGGATTGGATTGCGCTGATACAGGAGAGATTGGTCAGACTGACACAGGAAAATTGAGCCCTTAAACAGGGGGAGTAGCATGTGGTGCAGAGCACACTGCTCTCTCAGGGCTCTGCAGTCCCCCTTACCCAGGTAACTGTAACCCACGCTCTGTTGTGTTCCTCAGCTGCAGAAAACTACTTCAGAATTGGAGAAGACAAAGGAGGAGTTAAAAAGCACACAGAAAGATCTGAAGAATGCAGACAAGGAGATCTTGGTGAGAATATCATTCCTCATGGCCAGCTGCCAGTTACTGCAGACTGGTCTGCAGCTGCAAAGCCAGGAATTATGCTATCTTTTGCTCAGTGACTATATTTTCCAGCCTACCTCTGAGCTCCACTTGATGCTGATTTATGGAAAAGGGGCAAAGTATCTAGTGCTAAATTTTTCCTTATCTCACTGTCTGATTTCCCATTTCCCCCCAGAGTTTGAAGAAGAAGATAGATATCCTACAGGATACTCTAAAGGTCCCATCTGTAACCAGGGAAACACTCAGTCGGCTGGTCTTTGAAAGGTTAGTGAGCTGCATCCTCAGATACAGTACAGGCATGGAGGTGACAGGTCCAAAGCAAGAGTTGACAGTTTAACTATCTGAGAAAGAAGAGATGTTCTAGTCTGGCAGGTGTCACAGAAGTATGGCTGTTTTGTTCCTTGTATCCTTTTTTCTTGTGACTGACAAGATGATGTCACACACATGGAAAAAGTCTGTGTCTTGGAGGATTTGGGTCAGGAGAGGGTGGAGGCATGGCCTGGGTCTTGAAAAAGTCTTTGTCACTGTGTCCTGCCTGGAAAACATCCCCAAAGCTGCTGTTCTCATTGCTTTAGAGTTAGCCTTGTGAGGAGAGTGCCCTGGTTTATGATGACCAAAGATCTTGGCCAGGCTAAGGAATCTAGCCTGAAAAATTACATCTGCTGTTATCCAGTCTTTCTTGAGGAACCTGTGCCACTACCCCAGTAGAGCAAGCTGGGTTGTGTCCTTAGAGCAGCCAGTGTGATTCCTGGGCTCTGGATGCTGCTGGTACAGGGAGCAGTAATTTGGGGCACTGAATTTAAACTCTGGGATTCAGATTGTTCTTTCTTTGATGTGAAAGCAGAACAGGGCTCTGCTCCTGGTGCCACTGCTGTCTGAGCACTCAGTGTCATGGGGTGCAGCTCTGCTTTCCCCTGGGTGGCAGGTGGTGGCTTGCTGACCCACGTTTTCCTTGGCCTTGCAGCCCTGCTCCCATGGAGCTGCAGCATCCAAAGCTCCACCGCCCAGCCAACAGTGATGAGATCAATCTAGATGCTACTTATGATGTGGACACTCCTGAGCACCAGCCCTGCACAGCTCCCTTCGGCCCTACAAAAAGGCAGAAGCTGGATAAAAAGCCGTGAGTTTTCCCTCCTCTTTCTGCTTCTAAAGGAGATCAAAGTCTCGCTGCTTTGGAAGTTGCTGTGTGAGATCAGATAGCTCTCCAGCTGCCTGATGGCGTGCTGCAAGCTTTGTCGTCATTTGGTTGGCCTTGTCTGTCCTTGCCAGCTCCACTTGAACAATAGATCTCTGCTGATTTGCTCCTTGGGCTCCTTACAGGCCTCCCGTGGTAAACCTGGCGAAGAAAATTCTGAAGGAAACAGTGGAGGTAAAAGGACTAATCTTGATTTTTTTTTTTTCTTTTTTTTTCCCTGTGTTGCCTCTTTGATTCTGCTGTTAATGAGCTTGGGATAAAGAATCTATTTTCTCCCTTGTGGCCATAGACCGGCCCATCTACAGAACCAGTCTGTGCTTCAAAGTGTTTTCCTTGATGGTCTCTTAGAGACACTGTTGCTGCCTCAGGCCTCCTGGAGCTGGGCAGTAGAAGGGAGGGTGGGGACGCAGGTGCTTCTTGCTGATGATTCTGCCCCAGATGTGCTTCACAAGCACCACCTGGAGCTGACCACAAGGGCTGTGGGGTCAGCTGAGGTGGCTGTTCTCCCATCCTTGCTGGGGGCAGTGTCCTGCCTCCTGGGCACTATTCCACATAAGCTCCAGTGGGAGGTTGGAAGCTGCTGGTTTGCAACCTGACATGGGGAATGGCAGTAACTGTTACCTTAAATAGCTGTCTGTGTTATTAGTGCTGCCTGTATGTGGATTCCATTCAGCAGACTGTGGTGGTTAAAGGGCTTTTCTTGTTATTTCGTGGGACAGAACGGGGCAGATGATCTGGAGGATGACGCTCTCAAAGGACTCTTGCCAGCATTCATCAGGAATGCTGTTCTCTCCAAGAAGCCCTCTTCGGGTGGTTTGCTGGGTTCCCACAGGAACATGGGCTCTGTAAGTATGGCTGTCCAGTTGGGGAGTGTGCCCAGGGCTGGCACTGCCACCTCTGTCCTGAACTGACCCTGCCAGAGGAAGCAAGCAAGGCTTTCACCTTGCCACATACAGTGTGTGGAAAATAAATCTCAGCGCACAACCTGGCTACTTCCCAGTCCTGCAGAGTTCCAGGGATGACAGATGCTCATTCCCTTCCTGGCAGCAGACTAAGTGGCTCTCAATGTCCTGTTCCTCCACCTCCTTGGAGCTTAGGGTGTTCTCCTTGTATTCCTTAGTCCCAGTGACAAAATCCTAAGCCTTGCTCAGCTTGTCTCAAAAAGTCCCAATTATTCCCAAACTTTATTAATACCCATGGGTCTGTCTTTTTCCAAAAGTGAGGGCTTAGCACAAGTACTGAGTGATTCCAAATGCCTTTAACCCCTCTCCAGAAGGTGTGATCTGCCAGACTCCCCCTTAACCAGTGTGAGGAGAGATGGCCAAGGCTCAGTGTGCTGCTCCAGGCTCATTTGTTTTTCTCTCCTAGGTGAGGACAGGCTACGATGGCATGGGAGGCCGGACAAAGTTCATAGAGCCAGTATCCTTTCCTGCAGCTTATGTGGCAGTACTGATGCTATGGGCACCTCATTTCTGTTCTTCTTTGGTCTCAGCCTTCAAAAAATGGGCTTGAGATCCTCAAGGAATGATCTGATTTCTCTCTGAACAAATCTGAGCTCAGCAAAGGTGTCAAGGACCTGAACTTGCAGAGAGCACTTGTGGCTGGTTCAGAGGAGCACATCAGCTAGAAATCAGTGCAATTTGCAGGGACTGTCTGTGCCTTTGAGGTCTTACAGCAGCAGTGTAGCACAGCCTCTCCTGGCTGTGCGCCTGCCAGCCCGTGCAGCCACAGCACTCATTCCTGTGGGATGCTGCTGCTCTGCTGTGGTCAGGAGAGGCTGGGCTGAGCTCACCCACAGGTGTGTAGCTGCTCCTGCCTTGGGATTGCTCTGCCATGGGAGGCTGCAGGCTCTAGCTGCTCTGCCTTTACCTGCACAGTGTCCTGGCTCAGGAGGTCTTGCAGCTTGAATAAATATGCTGTTAAAATGCTGTTTTGTAGCAGAGAATAATAGTATTATTAAAGCCAGAAAAGAGCTCTAAGATCAGAGTGCAACCATTAACCCAGCATTGACAAGCCCACCACTAACCCATGTCCCTACCTACCACATCTACATGGGTTTGTTTTTTTACACTTCCAGAGACTTCCACCACTTACCTGGGCAGCCTGTTGCAATACTTAGTGCAATGCTTCACCCGTTTAGTGAAGAGATATTTCCTAATACCCAGTCCAAACCCCCTGTTTAGGAAGTGTTCCCTGATTTGTGGGAGAGGAATGTGCCTGAGCTTTGCTGCTGTGAGAAGGTAGCAAAGCCCATCCTGTCTTGCAGGGAGTTTTTGCTTGGATACAGATGTATGGCTGGGTCTGTGGTTCAGGCTGGACTGCAGCAGGTGTTGGATCACCTGTGTTCCCAGGGCACTGCTCTGTGCTTCCTTTGACAGTTTTACCTCCAGACAAACCTGGCAGAAATCCGTCCATTATCAGTGAGGGGCAAGAAGAAAGTCTCCAGACCAGTGTCTTCACCTCCTTCTGCATCTTCCTCCAGTGGCAGTCAGGCCAGAATGGACACTTTCCTGCTGTGAGAGCCCCTGACTTCATGGAGAGGCTTGGAAGAGGCTGCAGAGTGCACTTGCCCAAGCCCTAACACGAGGCAATGAGCAGCTGCCACTGCCTGGGGTACTGTTTGCAAAACACTGATGCTGCCCTGTGGAGAATCCTGCCCTTGCTACAAGCCAACAGGAGGCCAAGCCTCTGGCTAATGCCTGGACTGAGTTACCCTCCTTGTTCTACCACTCCTTCCTCCTTTTTTTTGTGCACAATTAACAGGGGTTTCTTGCCTTCTGGCCTCTTCAGAGCTCTGCAGTTGTGGCTGCTTCAGGCTTTCTGGCACCACGTGGAACTGCACTTCTTGGATGCAGGCACAAGCAGGAGGTGCAGGAAAGGTGTCTGGGATGCCAGTCTGGAGAGCAGCAGGGAGAAGAGACCTGGACCAGCTCCATGCCTGGTGTAAATAGTTCCAAGAAAGTTTACTGGAGGAAGAAGTGTGTAGAGCAACCTGTGTGGCTGTGGAGTGTCTGGGTGTTCATCAAATGAAACACCTTCCATCAACCACAGGCCTGTGAGGGCTGGGAGAGCTACAGTTGGGCCTGGGGGCTGTGTTGCCCTGCCTTGTTTTGGGCCATAAAGTCCAGGGTGGTCTTGCTGGTTTGGCACTGAGTCTGTAGACTGGGGAGGAAAATATTGGGATGACCCCCTGCTCCACTTAGAAGCAGAGATAGGTGTGCTGATGCCACCTCTGTGCTTGGCAGGTGTTGGTGTGAAACTTATTTAAAAATAGAAATTAATAAACAAGATTGTAGAGTATTTTTGTTGTTTTAAAACTGTTCTGCTTTGTGATTAGAGGATTTGGAATGGCCTGGAAAAGTGCTGAAGAGTGACTCCCTTCATTGGAGGGGGAGACTGGTGGGGCCAAGCCTGTCTGGGTTCTTCAGCTTGGAGCCTTGGAACACGAGATCCACACCTGGAGCAGGGCTGTCCAAGCTGCAAGGAACAGATGTGGTGAGGCACCTAATAAAGCACTCTGCTGTGCAAATCTGACATTTCCTATTTCCAGCTGCTTCAGGCCAGAATCTGTAGTACCTGGACTGTCTGTAACCATGTTTTTTAGGGAATAAAATATATTGCTGTGCACACTTATTAAGACAACTTGTTTCTGAGCATTTTTACCCTATTGCACTCAGGGAGGAGGTCTGAGCTTGGGTGCTGAATGTGGGGAGATGGATGTGCTCAACCTTCAGGATCCTTTGGGGTGCCAGCCCATGGGGCACAGGCCCCTTGTGCAGGACAGTGATGCCCATCCCTTCACAGGGGTGTGAACGAGGCAAAACCCTGCAGAGCAGGAGCTGTGCCTCACCTGCATCACCTGAGCCTGACTGCAGAATTAAGTGGAATTAAGGGGGAGAGTTTGAAGGAGCAGAAGAGGGTTCAGAGGGCTGGGGGGGAAAAAAAAAAAAAAGCTTGGTGGGAAGGGAGGAGGGACTTAATCAAGCAAAGTCTGCAGAGGCAAAGCCTGGGAGAGGGTCTAGAGAGCCTACCATCTGCTGTCCTTGTCCCTTTGAGGTAGGTATCAAGTGTCTGTAAAATGTGAGATTTGCTCAGGGTCTCTACATCCAGGAATATCCTTTTAAGAAGGCAGCAAGGTGAAGGTCTGGGTGTGTGAGGTGGACATGGGCTTCATGTTGGGGTGCTGGAGAGCTGGTGGTGTGTCTGCCTATCAAGGGACAGTAGATCCCAGCCTGCACTGGAGGGGGTGAGAAGAGTTTTTTGGGCTGTTTCAACATGATGGCAAATTTAAACTGAGGTTTGAGTACCTGGCTGGGCACCAGCTGCTCCGATCTCTGCTGTGCTCAAGGTGGATGTTTTGAGTCTCCTGTGTTTGAGGGACACATCACCTCACGAAAAAATCCAAACAACCCAAACTTTTTGTGTGTCCTGGCCACCTGCTGCTCAGTCCTGGCCCCTTTCACCCCCTCCTGCACTCTTGCTTTCCATGGACTTGTTGCTGCTGGGTTGTTTTGGATGTGTTTTTGTTCTGGCTTCCTGCACATGTCTGTTGCCCCTGTCCAGAACTGAAGCTGTTTTATTCAGCTGTGCTTTCAGTTCCTCCAAAGCTCCCTTCCTCCCTTATTACACCTTTCACACCCCACCCCTGCTCCTTGGGGGACAGCAGTGTCCTAACCCCAGCACTCCCTTGCCTGGGCTGGGCGATACAGAAGGGGCGGGGATGGGGCTGAGCTCCCTTGTTCCCGGGGCTCGTTGGAGCCGGTTGCTATTTCGGTGCGCTCCGAGGTGAGGCTGGACCCAGTTTCACGTTTATTTTAGGATTTAGCGCGTGTGTGTTGACTCACACCCCATAAAAAGCAGCCGCCAGCACTGCCCGGGCTGTATCGGATCTCGGCTCCGGCGGGGCTGGCGCTCCCGGGGACAATTTTTGGTCCCCACTGGGGTCCCCCCGAGGCGGGACCCGGGCCGCGGGAGCCGCAGGGTGGCAGCAGGGGACCGGCGGTGGCAGCAGGGGACCGGCGGTGGC
>JAHLSL010000013.1:2053019-2107693 GCA_025920805.1 Petroica traversi | reverse complement strand
TGGGTGCAGCTGGGATGGGTGCAGCTGTGGTGGGTGCAGCTGGGATGGGTGCCGCTGTGGTGGGTGCAGCTGTGGTGGGTGCAGGGGTGTCAGGAGGGCACGGGGGCAGGAGCTGCCGTGGGGTGCAGCTCCGTGGGGCAGCTGCGGGCGAAAGGAGGCAGCTGGGACAGGAGTGTGCACGGAGTGCGAGCCGAGGGAGAGCCGGTGCGGCGGGGGGTGTGGGCAGCCGGGAGAAGGCAGGTGAGGGAGGTGCAGTGGGGCTCAGGGAGGTGATGGAGGCACCCGAGGCAGGTCGCTGCTGGAAGGGTGCAGCCCCAGCGGAGCTGGCGGCTCCGGGACGCCCGTGGGTGCTGGGGAATGCAAAGGTGCGGTTTGGGGCTGGCTGTGGGACAGGGATGGAGTGCCAAGAGAGGAATGTAGTGTTTGGGGGGGCAGGAGAAAGCGGGGTGCTGCCCGGTGGGCAGAGGTCCAGCGGCGAGGGGAGAAGCATGATAAGAAGGAAGGGTGGTTCAGGGTTGGTGGGTCTGGCAGGGTAGGGGGATGGTGCCTGCCAGCACACAGCTGAGAATACTGGGGCATGTGAGCACCCCAGACGTGGCCACCCCAAATGTGACCACTCCCAAACGTGGCCACCCCAAGTGGAGCCAGCACCAAACGGGAAAGGTCGTTATGTAACAGGAGGGACGTGCAGCCCTGGCAGGAGTCATCGGTGCAAAACCTCGCAGGGAACTGCACCGAGCCCTTCTCCTTCTGCCAGGCAGCGCCAGCTGGGAGGGAGATACTTTGGAAGCGAGTGTGGGATAAGAGATACTCCTTTAAAAAAAAAAAAGAAAAGCTAATCCTAAAACATTGTCCAGTGTGTAAAAATAAAGGCAAGGAGCAGGAACTTGCACATTGGGATGCGGGGGACTCAGTGGATGGTTTGCCTTCAGTGTGTGGCCAAGGCTGTGGCATTCTGGGCTCTTTGCCTTGCCTGGTGGGCAGTGATGAGCCCTGCTGGTCTTGCCTGTTGTGTTGCTTCAAACAGGGAAAATCCAGGCAGAAGCATGATCGGGAGGCTGCAGTCTTGCCTGGCAGTTGGCTCCGTCTTGCTGGGCTGCAATTGCTGCTCACGGGCGGCACCGTAACATCCAGTGGGATTCAGGGATGCTACAGGGCAGCCAAGCTGTGGGCAGGCTCTGTCTGTAAGATCCCTGTGAGCTTTCAGACAGGGAGCGTGAAAAAAATACCTCTGAGTGAAATTGTGCTCATTTTCCTTTACGTTTTTCTCAGTTCCTCTTGCTAGAGAGTCACAACCCCTCTGCTTTGGATTCTGCCAGTGAGAAGTTGTTTGTAGCTGCTTGAACAATTTAGAATTAAAAACCTGCGGGGCTGCTTAGGCCGCTGTAATGAGAGGAGCTGAGGAAGCTGTGCAGGTCTGCTGTCTCTGTCCAATTTTGGCACTGCTCCCCCATTACTGTCCAGTGTCTGTGTTTGCTGTTGTGCAGCTCTGAGGGTTCCAGGAGCTTTTAAGGTCCTGGAGCACACGGGGATGGTGGGTGGAGAAGCACAGTCTGCAGCACTGGGCGTCCACGCTCCTCTCCTGCCAGAAACACCAGGTTGTTTTTGTGGGCCATGCTCCAGCCCTTGCACACTGAGCTGATGCTTCTGTGCCTCCTGGGAGGCTGCTGCTGGGGAGCTGCCCTCCCTTGCAATTAATTAACTCAATTAAAGAGGTGGGCCAAGCTGGGCTGTGCCGTGGAGCAGCAGTGGGATGGGGACGATGCTGAGCTGTGCCAGTGTTTAAAACCTAAGCGTGGGAGAGGTGTGGGGGGCTGAGACAGCACCAAGGGATTTTAATTCAAGGTAGCAAAGTGGCAATGGAGGGAAATCAGGCCTTGAGAAGAAAGTCGCTTTTATGAGGTGCAGGAGTGGGCACATAAGACAGACCATATGTTGTGAAAGGTTCAGCAGAGCACAGGATGTGCTGGCCAAGCAGTGAGCGTGCAGTGCAGAAGGTGCTGCCCCAGAAATCCCAAATGACCAGGGAAAGGGAGTTTCTCTCAATATCAGAGCAATTTGTTTTTCCTCTGAATTAAGTAAACTGAATCCACACGCAAGCCAGTGAAAACCATAGTAGTAGGACTCTTCTGTGTCATTTTTCACAGTTTGCTTTGTGTTGCCCAGAGAAGTAGTCTGAATATCTTATAGGGGGTACCCTAGATTTCGGGTCTTGTGTTTAAACCCATAATAACAGTTTCTAAGGAGCTGTGCGTCCACTACGAAGAGACTTCAGAGAGTAGAAACCATACCATAGAAGTAGCACCTTCTCACTAGGCTGCAACATCTACCACTATTTATAAACTTTGATTTTCTGCTTGCATGCTTTGGTAAGGCACGGGCGAGCCAGAGGGTGGAGGAAAGCTGGGAGCAGGCCTCAGCTGTGGGGCAGTTTGGTTCTGCTAGCGGGATGCTGGAAAAGACCAGCATGGTGCAGGGTTCCATCAGGCAAGGTGTTTTCAGCACAGGCCTCACCCTTGTGCAAGGTGGTGCTGAAATCTCACCTGTGTGCGACTCTGGTACTCCAGCAAGGATCTGAGGAGGGAGGGAAGGGTTGCTGCTGTTCTGCTTGGACAAACAGAGCCTCTGTAGCCTGAAAGGAGGTGAAAAGCTGGAGCACATTCAACCTGTAGGACCAGAGGAGCCCAGATTGGTTGCTGATGCATTTGGACAGAAAGCTTTCCAGTGCCTGGCAAGTCCTGGTCTGTTCCTGCAGAGAGACCTCCAAAGCAGAAGGGACGAGCTCATTTCACAGGATGGATGGATGGATGGATGGAAAAGGCTTGGATGGCAGATCAGGGATGATCCCAAGTGCATAACTGTAGCTTGGGGCACAGTGCTTTAGAGGGCTGGTTTTCCTGGTAACCCACAGAGAGACTTTATTGCTACTTGTCATTGTATTTGTGCCTGATTTATGCTGGATTCATTCAGGTTTTCGGTCTCTCTGATCCTCGGCTGTGAAGCTTGTAAAAGGCTTTTTTTGACACCTGGATTCATGAGCCCAGGCTTGAAGGATGGGAGAGGGGAAAAGGAGTGCTCTCCTGGGAAGCACTGAGGATCAGCCACAAATTCAGGGGCTGTCTGTGGGAGCAGCAGTGCTTTCAGCACCACTGTTTCTCTGGAGCTGGGAGATGCACATTGCCAGTAGCCAGTCTGGCTGCAGGCTGCAGTGCCAGGAGAGAGCTTGCTCCCATGGCACTCCGGCAGAGGTGCCAGGACCTTTGTTTCCCCACACTGTGTATTTCTTAAGCTTCAGGCTTGCTGTGAGCTGAAGGTCTTGAAGCTACTGAGAGGGAATGTTTCCAGTAGTGCGTGGCAGCACCTTTGGCATGGGCTGTGAGTTCCCCAGAGCCTTCTCTTGGCTTGGAACAATGGCAAGGCAGATGCTGATCCTGTTTACCCTGCTGTACATTCAGCATTGCTCTGTTAGGTCGTGGAGCTCAAATTTAAAAATTGGGTGGTAGGGAAGAGTACAGGAGAAACAGAACTGAAAGAAAGAGCCCTTTAAATCAGGCCACCTTTGGACAAGCCATTGCAGTTTAGATTCTCCCTTCTACCCTCTCAGTAGCTCACTTGTGTGTGCCTGTTTGCTTTCCATAAGTACCATCAAAATGAGAGATAAGAAGTTTATACATAAAGATATTTTTTTTAAAAAAAGAAACTTTGCCTGTTTCTTCTTAAGTGGACACTTTCCCAAGTTTGCAGAAATGAGCAATCAATGTCCATTTTCATATGACTGTGCTAGAAATAAAACCAGACTGTGTGATGGGAAGTCAGGCTGCAGAGAGGGCTCGTGCTCACCTGGAGATCCCAGAGAGGCAGCTCCATCCTCTGTTCCCTGCTCTGCTCTCCCCAAAGGCCCTGAGCCCTTGGGTACAGGATGGGGCAGAGACAACACCATCAGAGGCATTGCTGGGAATTTCCTCAAATATTAAAATAGTTTTTCCCTGGCTGAGGCATGGACTGGCACTCTGGAAAAGCCTGCTATGCTTGTGCACTTACTGAACATTAGTTTATTTCCTGCAAGACATTTAGGGGGCCAGGAGGGAGCTGAGGCTGGGTTTAAGCGAGGAGGGGAAGAACAGATAAGCAATGTTTTGAGCTCATCAAACTTGTGTGAGCAAAACAAAATGTAAAAGGAGTAGAAAATGGTGTACATGATGGATCAAGTCAAAATATTTATGGTGTTAAGTACCCCACTGGGCTTCAATTCATGTTCTCTCCCGTGACGGGCAGGCGGTGCTGGCTGTGACAGTGCTTTGCCTATTTGAGATTGCTCTGACAGCAGCCATTAGGCCACTGAATCCAGACGGCACAATTCTGGGTGCTTAAGTAACTCCAAAACCTCTTCTGGGAATGTGCTCATCAATATTCACAGTGTTTGGCATCAATTATTAATGCCTTTATTTCCAAAACAAATACACAGATTTGCAATCTGCCTCACAGGTCGGAGTTGCTCACTGCTGGGATCAGCCTGGGTGGTTTGGTGTGGGCTTGGATCTTTACCCCTCACTCTTGCTGGGTGAGGGCCTCCTGGGGTTGTCCCTGCAGTGTCCACTTCTGTTCAGAAAGGATGTAGAAGGATTTGGAAGGATTGATTCCTTTGCTGTGTTGACTTGTGCTGGTTGAAAAGTTGGAGGAGTGCTTGACTTCTTCTGATGCAATTTGAAGCTATGTCAGGGCCACTTCCTTTGCACTGGAAATCTTAGTGCTGATGGTCAGCCTTCGGGTGGAAGGTGTTCCTGCCCATGCAGGATTTGAATTAGATGACCTAGATGATCTTTAGGGTCCCTTCCAACCCAAACCATCCTGATTCTTCTGCTGATGCTCAGGAATGGAGCTGCAGCTCAGGTGACCACATCCCTTGGGGCTGGTGGCTGCCTCTGCATTGTTGCTCATGTTGAGCTGGCTTCTGCCTCTCCACTTCAGCTTCTCCAGCGTGCTGCAGTAAAGCTGTTTCTTTTCTCTGCTGTGTGAATCAAGCACATATTTGATGTTTCTCATCATGTTTCCAATTCAGTGCAAACAGATAGTCAGTGATGTGGCATATTCCTGCAGTTTATATGAGTTTGGGGAATACTTGATGTGCATCTGGACTGGCAGAACACCACAGCCCGCCTGCCACACAGCCTCTCTGCACAGTTGTCTTTACTGCTTCCCTGGCTGGGGCTGCCACCATGGCTGGCCCAGGGTGTTTTTCCAGAGATCTTTTTCCAATGCCAGACTTATTTCTTAGCATATGAGGTGCCCTTTGGGAAGGATGGGACAGGCAGTCAGGGTGCTAAGAGTGCTTCCCAAGAGCAGGTAGCTCAGTAGGGTGAAATGGCTTCATTGCGAAGGCGTTTTGGTTTTTCACTAAATGTGGCAATAACATTATCACGTTGATTTAGCTGTTGAGTGCTGCTGCTCTGGGATGTTCCTTGGGTTTTTTTTGGCCAGTGAGTGACAGCAAGTGCTGATGGTCATCCCAGTCCCACATATCATAAACTGTTATTCTTGAATTTGAGATTGTGGCTGTTGAGCCATCACTGTGTTTTCAAGTGTCTGTTTGAATGACAGATTTGTTATTTTTGCATCAGTCTATGAGCACGACTATTCCTCCAAACAAGATTTTTTGTCTTTTTCCGTGCCTGGAGGTGCTGAGCTCCGGCGTGACCCCGAGGTGCTGCTGTGCAGCCTGTCAGTCATCGCTGAGCACGTGGTACCGCTTTTCATGTCACCCATGCTGGAAAGTTTTTGTGAATGCCGTGAGCTGGTTCCTCACTGAGAGCACCCAGCACCTCCAGTGTGCTATTTAGGAGCCTGCAAGAGGGAGCAGCATCACTGGACCCTATTAATGCTGGCCTGTGCTTTATGGCATGGCTGGAGGGGGTGTTCATGAGGTGCTCTGCTTGTATTTAATACTAAAGATGAATTAACCACACTGATGGTGGTGTCTCGCTCACTCTTGGCATCTTTGTAGCTTTCCTAGTGTGTGTTTGGTATTGAAGAGAGACCTCAGCCCCGTTAACAGACTGGGGACAGTGGTTTGGGGAGGGCAGGAGACAGCAGCTCCCTGCCCATGCTGAGCTCCCCAGAGACTAGTGAAGAAAAGCACCTCTGAATGCAATTTGTACTTTGTTTTCTCTTATTGTTTGTTTAAGTGCCATGATTTGGTTAAAGATGGGGAGGAAATGTGCCCTCCAGCCTGGCTGCTGGCACTGGATGGTAAAGATGGTTATGTTGGCTAGCAAAGGCCCACCACTGCAGTTCAGAGGCTCATGCTAGCCAAATGGTAATGAAACACATGTTAACAGAGAGCATAAATAGGTGTAGAAGCAGTTTACCTGAGGGCATAATGGGACATATGATCACAGAACGTTTAAGTAAAACCCTCATCTTTGAAAATACAAAGTCTCCCTCAGTCCAAAACTACAGTTTCTGTGATGAGCAGCAGATTAGCTGCTCTTACGGGCTTCATTTCCCCCTGAAGATGTGATTAAATAGTTTGGTGCATTCTCCTTTTTCAAAAATGATTTAGTTGTGTTTCTAGGTCATTGTCTATAGAAGAAAAATGTGCGTACATTTAATGCAGTAGAGTGCATTAGGCATCTCCTAAGAGGAGCTGCCACACAAACCCCTCTCCTGCCCAGTCTGTTCCCAGATCTCTCTCCTGTCCCTGTCCTTAGCACAGGAAAGAAGAGCCTTTACACATTCTCCCTAGAACAGCAAGATGAACATCTCCATGTGCAGACTTAGTGCTCCCTGAGGTGGGCACGGTCGTCCAAAAACCAAGTGACTGCAACGGGGTGTGCAAGGTGCTGCTGGAGAAAGGTGGAAGCACAGGGCTGGGGGAACCCTCGGGGCCATTACCTGCTGATAGACACCATTAGACACCCCATCACACCCCCAGTAACGAGGTAAGACTAAGATCTTAAATGAGACACTCTTCTCTTACAGAGACAGGCTGAGAGAGCTGGGGTAGATTGGTTTGGAGAAGAAAATACTCCAAGGAGACCTCAGAGCCACCTGGACCACTTCTCTGGTCATGTGTAGGTCCCCATGAGAAGAACATCTCTGTCCTCTTGGAGGGTTCCTCCCTTTTCTGATGGCTATAACTAAACTTAGAGCGAGCAAATGCTGCATAGAAAATGCATCCATGCGGCTTGAGAAACATTGCTAAATTTTGAGGGGTTTTGGGCATGTATGACTAACTGTTCTTCACTTGGTTCTGGGACCTGACAGGGACCACAGGCTCTCAGACATGACAAAGCAGTTTCCCACGCTGAATAGCTTTCAGATGAGGATTTGACAGCTCCTCTGAAGGGCGTAGAAGAAAAAATCACTGTGAATCAAAATGTCATTCGTTGCAGATGTGACAAAATCCCATGTTTAAGCCAAGGTGTCCGAGGGTGGCAGGTCCTTCTCCATCCAGCCCAGAGAGCTGGAGGCCTTACAGGACAGGGACATTTGCAGAGGCCAGATGTCAATAGCTGAGAGCAGCTCCTGAACCCTTTTTTCTCTTTGTTTCCTTGCAAATCAGTGGAATATTGCTTTCTGGCCTGTCCTGGGTCTTTCCTAGCCTTGGGGGCTCACAGGCTTTTTCAACTGTTGAGAGGTTCCAGTGGATGTCCCTTTGCAGGACCAGTCCTGAAGGTTATAGCATGCTGAATACGGGGATTTATTTTGAAATTTGCTTTTATTTATGGATTTTTAGCTCTGTTAGGAGATGCTTGGAGCATGCAGCCTTTTCTGGTGTGGTTTTCGGGTGCTTCTTCTCAGGGTGCTCCATCCTTGGAAGTTTTATGTGGGTATGAAATCAATGTGAGATGTGTCTTTTTCAGCCATTGAAATAATCCAGAGAGGTTTGGCCCTCTCAACAACCCACCTGAGACCCAAATGGGTCTGCCATGGGCTTCCCAGTAGAAGAAAGAGTCTGTTGGTAGCTTGTACCCTTCCTTCATCAGTCTAGACATGAGGAGTACGAAAAGATTTTGCCATATTTAATGTCTGCAAAAGGATGAAGTTGTGCGTGGGAATTACTTTCAAAGATTGACATGTTGTAGCTGTTAAACACCCTTTTTTTTTTATATTATTTAACCAAAAAACAGATTGCAGCCTAGGAAAAACAGCATGTTGTTTTTTCTTTCATCTTCTAAAGAAAACATTTCACTTATAGATATGTGAATTTATGCGTTATAAAATAGGAATAGTTGAAAATTGGAAATGTATAATAAGTTCTTAAGGGACTTGGTAATTTGCCTTCGTCTTGTGAAGAAAAACCTAAATCAGCTGATAATACAAAGCTTATGAAAGGCTGGGGAAAATGCAGGACTGAACTAGATCTTTTTCCACATTGACTCCTAACTGTACTTTTTCTTTTGATGAAACATGAAATTACTTTTAATTTATTTTGTTTCGATCCTAGTTACATAAACTATTATTTGATTGTACAGCTGGACTGAAAAACTGTAGGAGGTCTCACATTTAGGATTTTGCTGCCTCTCTCTCATTAAGCCTACAGCCTGATTTCTTTAAATGCACCTATTAATCTTCTTAGGGAGACAAATTGTTGTTTGGTTGGGGTTTTTTTCTTTCTCTCTTTTTTTTTTTTTTTTTTTTATACATTAACCTCCCAGTTAACTGGCAGAGTAAACCCTGCTGGTTTGCAGCCTCTGCAGGTAGGGCTGTGCTGCAGCTGGGCACCAAACCTCTTGCCTTGATAGGCTGGGTTTGGTCTGCTTGGCTTAAACACCCAAGGTGGTCACAGCCTGAGCTGTTCTCATCATGCTCAGCAGCAACCTCTGAGTCGACAGGAAGGAGTAAATGTATTTTTTTCCATTTTAATTTTGCTGTAGGCTACTTCAGTAGTTCATGTGCAGTAACTTGCCAGAGAAGTGGCTGCCTCATCCCTGGAAGTGTTCAGGGCCAGGCTGGATGGGGCTTGGAGCAACCTGCTCTAGTGGCAGGTGTCCCTGCCCATGGCAGGGGGGTTGGAATGAAATAATCATTCATGTCCCTTCCAACCCAAATCATTCTGTGGTTCTATGAACTTCTGTTGTGTTTTTGATTTTCAGTCCAAGGCTCGTGGGGTTCCAGGTTTGACAGCCATTAATGTAGTCCTTGTAGGAGCAGCAACAGGACACAAAGAACCCCATGCTGTCCTTCAAGTGTGCAGATTTTTTCCATATTTCCTTTCACATGCATCAGCTTTGTAATCTCCTGCCCACCAATGGTAAGGCACCATAATTAGGCTTTCTTTTTCCCTGCTCATCACAGAATTTCTCAACACTCTGGGCAAGCATTGGTAGCAGCCCTTTGGAATGCTGCCCTTTCGGACCTTCTCCACTCTCCCTGCTGGGAATGGCTCTGGGAGGGTGAGGGAACTGCTCTCAGTCTCAAACAAATCCCTGGGCTGCACCAGCTCTAATATGAACTTGTGAGATGTCTGGAGCAGATAGTGCTGGAGCACATCGTGTCGGGGCCAGGCAGCAGCGGCAGCTCTCCGTAAATACTCCTGACGCCGGTGTACGTGAGGAGGTGATGCTGGCTGCTGCTTTCATCCCTGAAAATCAGCCCCTCCTTGTATTCAGGGCAGATCTGTCGTCCCAAGGAGCAAAAATATCCAAGCCTTCTCCTTTTCCCACCTGCCTAAATTGTGGATGTTTTGCTTGGGAATCCTGAAGCTGGGGAGCACACCAGGAAAAGAGATTGTTTCCGTTTATAAAGAGTGTATTATATAGAACCTTTTGCGATGGTGGTGATTTTCAGAGCCCATTTACCACTGTACTGGATGAGGCTTTGACTGGTTACACACTGCATTATGACAGAACATCAGTTCCTGTTGGAGTGGAAAAGATGATCCCTATCACTACATTATATGCCAGTGATTACCTCAACCTGGCAAAAATAAGGCATCCAGAAACATCCATTTGGGAGGAAACTCTAAAGAAATGTCTCTTTAGGCATCCCTTTTCTGCTTTATTTTATCTGCCTTCCTCATCTTCCAGTCTCTCCTTCTCCTGCATTGTTAATGGATGTTAAGCACTGGTTAATGGATTAGGATAGGATTCCTCTTGGCTGTACAACTCAGTTTCATCCAACCCATTACCATGATTACCAATTTAATTTTGATTTATTATTAAGTGAAAATATAGGCTCAAACACTCTCAACTGACAAATTATCACACCTTTATTTTTCTTTGAAATATGCAAACAAAAACCAACCAGCTGCTCTGGGTAGGCATAAAGTGCCTTCTGCTTCTCAACATGTTAAAATCTGCTTTGCTTACCAACTAAACTTCTCAGCCTTAAATTTTACCTCCTGCCATTTCTGCCAAGCTAAGCCTTCCGAGAGTTCTGCAAGGACAGATACATCAAATATGCAGATGCCTCCATCTCTTTGGGGACAAATGTTCTGGGCTAAGGTATGTGCAGCAGGGAAAAGCAGGCAGGGACAAGGCGCCTCAAAGAGTTGCAGATGTTGGAGAAGTGTTTTCCTTTGATCCTATAAAGAATTTGGCAGGGGAATTTCAGACTCTCGTATTTCAAAAGTACATTTAAACTAAACAGCTTGAGAAATTGAAGTTGATGGTGTCTCTGACAGTATTGGTAATGTATTGTTCCTTGGGCTTGCTTTACCTTTCCTGTTGTGAATAATGAGTTTTACACGTAAAAACATAATTCTGAGTTTGGTTTGCCATTCCAGTTCAAATCTCTGAAAACCAGGAAGTGCAACTCTAAGACACACAAACACTGCTACTGGCCCTATCCAGTGCCCACCCCGGGACAGTGTCCACCAGGCACTTGCAACCACAGTCTTGTCTCCAATAACAGACATTATTGGACCATGTGAGCTGGTGTGGGGAATGTCAGGGAGGGAAAAAACCTCTACAGCTGAGAAGTGTTTCTCAGAAACACTGATGTGAAGATTTTGGTGAAAGGGCATCTGGCCATGTTGGACACAGATTTCTCCTCCCAGGGAAGTGTGGGCTCATCAGTTTTTCCATGTACCTCTCTACATGTGCTGTATTTGGAGCTCTTCATGGGGGATCAGTTGATGGCTGTTGCCCCAGTCCCTGCCCAAATGATCTCTTGATTGCTCTTCCTCACCTCAGATATCTGCTCTCCTGATAACCTGAGGCAATAACAAAAAAAATAGAATTAAGGACCTGAGTGGCCTGGGGAAGAGTTAAAGGGATGATTATGGGATACCCAAAGTGTGTAGAGGTGCAAAGACATGAACTGCAGGATGGATAAGAATGCTGTGGTTTTTCACACACACACACAAAAATAGGTCTCGTGTTTCATTTGCCCAAGCTCAGACAAATGAGGGTGCAAAGTCAGGATTTTTTTGGTTGCTGCGCAGTCACCAGGAGCTGCCTGTCTCTCTGCAGTATGGCACTCTGATTTCCTCTCCTGGAAATTGCTTTTTAACTGTGTTTTTCTTTTCTTTTTCTAAAAATACAAACCAGTTTCTTTCTGGTCTGTCATTACTGCCTCTTTTTTAACAGCACTTCTCTTTCTGATGGATCTTCCTATTTTTTTATGCCTGGAATGAGTGTTGTTCTTCGTTCTGGGCTGAGTTTGGTTGACTCAAGCTGTCATGGAGATGGATAATGATACATTTTTTTGCATCAGCTTTTAATTTTGGAGCAGGGGTGGAACTCGTCCAAAAAAAAGGGCCCTGCAGTCTTCACAGTTTCTTAATGGTTGAATACCAACTTCTTGTGGCTGGAGGTTTTGTAGAAGTCCGAGGACCCTTGGGTGGTGTGGATGTGACCAGGGATGTTGACCTGGTGGAGCTGGACCTCTGGATTGACCCTTTTTTCCCCCACCTGTGACAAATGCTGTTCATACTGGAGTGGTTTCCTGCAGCCAGCCAGCACCTGCAGGAATCCATCCAGCTCCTGGACAGAGTCAAGCCTAAATGCAAAAGGGAGAATTGCAAAACCAGACCTTGGTGCCACTCTTGGTGGGGAAGGAAGCCAGAAGCAAGTCAAGGGAACGGGCTGCCTCTGCTCTTCTCTTTGAATTGCTTTCCAAAATGCGTTTTTCCCAAAATAACTTAATTGTGTATTTTTTGGGGTGGATTGTTCTATATTTGTTGATGAGCACTAAATTGATATTTTCTGAGAATGGTCCAACATGGCTTGCAGAACTCTTTGCAGAGCATCACTGTCTCATTTAAAGCCCATCACTACATGTGGCTGTGGTTGTTCTCTGTGCTTTACTCTGCATTTCTTGACCTTGGATTTCACCTGCTGTGATGTTTCGAGACATCCAGTTCAGAGAGCCTTCTATAGCTCTTTGCATTCAGCTTTAGCTTTGAATATTCTGAATAAATTTGTATGGCTCAGCAAACTTGTCCTTTCTTTATCCCCCCCTCCTTCCCAAGCCGTTTATGAATATCCCATTTATCCCATGGCAAGATCCTGCACCTCTGCTTGTGAAAACCTGACCATCTGCCTCTGTCCTTGGTGTCCTAAATCCTGATAAGTTATTAACCCAAAAGAAGGATTTCCCTTATTTCTTCATCTTTTATTACTTCTTTTTTCCTCCCTTTCATTCTAGATTTTTGTCCTAACAATTCTCCTACTTGAGATGATTTTTCAGACTAAGTATTGTGTTTTACTCCTGTAGCTTGGTTGTTTAATGATACTGCTGTGTTATGGCCATGTCTTAAACCTTTTCTTGACAGTGCATGTTTTGCTCACAGGTGCCATGGAAACTTCCCTTTCTTACCCTTCCACCTGCTGCTTTTAATTCCTTTCTAACAAACCATCTCACTTTTTCTCTTCTTTTTTTTTTCCCCAGTTGTATCTAAAAATTATAGTAATCATGTGCATTTGTGTGGTTTTTTCCAGTCCTGCAAATAGATTGAAGCCAAGTCACTGTTTCTAGAAGTTTGTGTCAGGTTTGGCTCCTCAGAGCAGGCGCTGTTCCTGTTGCAGGATTAAGTCCAGAGCAGGTAGTTTCATTCTGCATTGCTTTAGGGAATAGTTAACGACCTAAACAAAAAATTGTGTCGCTGCTAATTAAAATCAGAGAGGCTCTCAAGGAGGGTGGGCGTGGGTTATAATCATAGATTTACAAGATAAGCTTTCACCAGCCGTGTGCCATAAAAATTCCTTAGCTTCATGCCATGGTTTATCTTTCAGCTTTGCTGGCATTTCCTAAATACAGAGCAGTAATTCATGGTGTTGGCTTTCCTGGGACAAAGGCCTTCAGTTAAGCGTGACTGCAGCAATCAGCTCTTCTACCCTTTAATTGCTGGAGCTCAAATGTAGGATGGGAGTGGATGGAGGCTGGGGGGAGTGACTGCTCCTTGCCTGGGCCACTCTCCCCAGCATCCCCGGCCTTTCAGCTGCCCACAGGATTTTCAAGATTGTCATGGCTCTTTTATGTAATTTTAACACACATAAATGACTTGCTCATAGCAATCAGTTGTACCAGGGAAGGATATGGAGGCGACACATTGAGTAGCTGAGTGGAAATCAGATTGAAGAGCCGGCTCCAGCCCACACCTCTCTGTGGCTCCTGGGGACGTTTATTCCTGTTTTAGCTGCTGTTTCTCTCCGTACTCCTTGGTATTGGTCGCAGGGCCATAACTCTGTAGCACAGCTCTTCATCATTCCTCGCAGACCTTCCAAATCCTGCAGTAAAGCAGCAGGCAGCAGCTCGCTTTCCTGCCCAGCCTGCAGCATGGCCACCCTCAGCATCACCTGAATTCATGCTTAATGAGGGGTACTTAATGAGCCCACACCTGCTGAGCATCTCCCTGTTCAGCAGTGTCCTCCAGTCCAGCATCTGGGGTGATGATGCCTCCTGTCCCCCCCAGGTCTTCCCAAAGATTCCAAGGCTTCACCTGCACTGAAGGTCCAAAGCTGGCCTTCCAACTGCACCCATTCACTGGATGAAGTAATGTTCCTCCTTGTCTTGGATCTTCCAGGTACCTCCTAAGTGCCCAGAGAGAGGCAGAGAGGGATTAGATACCCCGTGGCCTTTCTAGGATCTCCATGTTCATGCCAGGCGTGGTGGAGCCCTGGCTCTGCACCTGCACTCTCCTGGTTCTCATCCTTGAGCTGTCCAGCTCCTTTCACACCATGCAGGTGATGGCACAGTGATGAAGATGTGGCTTCTACTCTGGAAGATTTACATGTAGTTTTCAGCTATCACAGAGGAAACAGGTTTTCCCTGTCACCAAACTAAATGAATATTGGACACTGCACTTATCCCTCAGAGATTTTAATGCTTTGATCTTTAAGTTCATTAATGTTCTCAGCAATAATTACATAATTTATAAAGGAGACCCTGTTCAAACCTTTGGATCTTTATAGTCCCTGCTCCTGTAAGCTGTCTGAGATGTGGTCTCTTTGATATATATGGGACTGAGATAATTTTCTGCCAACTCTTCTGTCAGGCCAGTTTGCCTTCTGCTCTGAAAGGCTTGGCCAAGATCCTGACAGTGGTGGCCACACGTTTCAGGCATCAGCAGCTGAAAGAGCAGCTCTCCAGAGCATCATGTGGTGGTCTCCAGGTCACTCAGTGACCTTCTGGCTTGTGAGAGCTCATGTGAGAGATGCAAAACTCTGCCCTGACTCCAGTTCAGGTCTTGGGGTTCATAGAAGCTGCTCTGGACTCTATAGGGATCAGTTGTCTTGCATTTAATTGCAGATGTTCATCGTGGTCTGTGTAGGGTGTCTAATGGACATCTGATCTCGGGGTTCTTTGAAGAGGTCTGGGGATGTTGGGCTGGTGGGTGAGAGCAGCCACTGCTCTGGTTTTATACTGTAAAGTGCTCTAATGGAAATTGCTCTTGGCCCAACCAGGGCCAAGTAAGGTGCAAATTAAGTATTTACTTGCCACATAGCAAAATTCGAATTATAGAGAACAGAATAGAATAAAATAGAGTAGAAAATAAAATATTTCAAGTTAGAAGGGCCTTCAATGATCATCTAGTCCAACTGCAAATGATAATGATTCACAAACCTTTACAAAAAGTTGTGTGGGAATGAAAACAAGCAAGTAAATGCTTATTTAGAGCTTAAATCAGTTACAGACCCCTCTTCTGGTGTGTAGGATTCAGCTAATAAGATGGCAGATGCCTCTCAAAGGCCATGCCTGACAGAGCAGCAGCGAGAGTGACATTCATGTTCTTCTGTTGCTGATTCTTGGTTGAACTAGACATGGTGCTAAGACAGAGAATAACTGGTTTGTGGTAGCTGTGTAAGCTGGAAATCTCCGGGTTCTTGTTACCTTTCTGTGGATGGCATTTTAAACAAAGGGAAAACCAGCAGCAGCACTATGATTGTTATCTCCTGCACACCCAGGGCCAGAGGAGTGCATGCAGCACTGCTCACCCCGCAGCAGCACCAGCCCCCTGGGGAAGGTTGTTAGCCCGGTGTGTTGGTTGCCAGTGGCTCGTGCCACCGCCTGCCTGGCAGCCCCTCCTTGAAGCCCAGCCCCAGCAGGGTGTAACAGCAAGCAGAGGACTCAAGAATATCACATTTCTCTGTATTTATGAGAACAGGTATGAGGGTGGAGGTTAAACTCAAATGAGTACCCAGATTTGGCGGAAGCCTGGAGCAGGAGCTCAAGTACACTGTCAGCATCAGGAGATGTGCATTAGGGATGTCTCAGTCACAGGGGAAATGCCTGACAGAAGCTGCATCTTATTTGACGGGGATAAGGCAACCCTGGAGCACAAAGCTGCAGGAGAACAGGGTTTTTCCACTGCTCACAAAAGCAAGTCATTAAACACTGGGGCCTATCACAAGAGTGCTTGTTGCCATCTAATAAAATACTCCCTGACAGTTTCTATTCACCATTTCGTATTTTCTATTTTGGTTTCTGGTGTGGCATTCGCTGTTTTTAAACCATGCAGTACACACATTTCCAGCATGATCCTCTTCTTGCATGGACGTCTCTGTAATTAATTTCAGGGCACTTGGATTTAAGCAGATGCTTAATTCTGTAACTTCTGGGATTTTTTTTTTTATCAAAGCAGAGCCTGATATAGGATTCCCTGTGTTGGATATAGGACTTTTAGAGCGACAAAGCTGCCCCCAGTAAAACACCCAAGCTTGGGGTATATCTGAGCATTGCTAGTGTGAGATTTTCACTGCACTGAGCTGAAACCAAAGGCCCTCCACATCAGACACTTCTTTTTCTTTTTATTTATTAAAAGGGTTGTCCTATTTTCTAGTCAGACTTGCTGACAGGCAGTATATACCAGCTAACATTTGATATTATCCTGTGGTGTTCCTCTGCCAACCCATAACCATTCAGAATGATGTCTTTCAAACCCAGTGCCATTTTGACCTAGAGTACAACTGCCTGTTTGTTTAACTACCTGGGTTTTTTTTTCTAAATAGGTTATACTCAGTGATTCTTAAAATCAGTCATGTGGATGTTCACATCAGGTTTCAGTCGAACCAACTAGGTCAAATCTCTGCTCGTAGCTGAGCAGCTCTAATTTTTGTTGGTCAGCATAGCCTCCCTCTGTTGGGCGTGAGCCTCTTCACATTTCTCTTTTCATGCTTTATCTTGAACTGTTTCCTGCTCTTGGCCTTGGTTGTGCTGCAGCTAAACAATCTCTTTCCCTCTTTTTCTACCCAGTTTTGTCTCTTATTTTTTCTACTAACAGAAAAGACTTGCTCGTCCTCATTTTGCTGATTTTTGATCCAGATTTGAAGCTGGGAGCTCCCTTCCGTGGAAAAACTCAGCTTCTCTTTGGAAAGCCTAAGCAGGGCATGCAGTTTGTAAAATGATGACATTGCCATTTATTTTCATGTTTTTTATCTACTCCAGTGCAGTAATTAGATCAGCTGCCCAGCGAGCAAGGACCAATTTCCCTTGGCACCAGGCAGAAGAAGGGATGCTATCTGTGTTTCTCAGTTGCATAAAGGGCTGCAGCTCCTGAAGGATTTACTCAGACCACAAATGCCAAGCTCCCGTGCATGCGATCACTGCCAGAGTTTTGTGGCAGCTGGGCAGGTGGATGTGGCCAGCATGCTCAAGGCAGAGATGTGAAATTAGACAAAAAACAATAAATCAGGAGAAAACCGATGCTGTCTCTTGAACTTTTCCACACAAGTCAACAAGACTTGATTTACCAGCCGTGCATGTAGATTTTATGTAATATCATTATTGCTTGATTTTATAGCAGAGACTATAACAGGGTTGGCATTTACCTTGCGATGGTTATTGCTCCCAAGTTAGCACCTCATATGAAAAAGGGCCTGTTGACATCTCTTGGGATGCTGGCTCCAAGTCTGGGTCTTGCCTGTAGAATTTAGTGGCACTGATGAACCTACTTGAGTTAAATTAGAGCAATTCCCTCCTACAGACCCTGACTTTACCTGGGAATTCCCAAATAAGAAAGCTGTACCAATTTACTGGCACAGAATTGTAAACCAGTGCTATGTCATTGCATTGCTTTTATCTCCATTGATGCTGCTGACATCTTTTCCCTGGTGCTGCTGTGGCATCAAAAGTCTGGTTTACGACAAATCATGTTTTTCTGAAATTAAATATTAACCAGCAAACAGTCTAACATTTGTTTTGGCTGTAAGTAGGACTTTATTTTTAAAGCTTTCCCAATTTTTGTAATTTTAATGAAAAAACATAGTTTTTACATTAGGGAAAAAAAATCAGGCATAAAACATCTGAGGTGCTTGTGACATCTTAAATTGCTGAGCTTGGTGTTTTGCTGAATGGCTTTGACCCTTGGTTTTCCCTGTGCTGTTCATGCTTCTGATCATCTTGGGCAGCTCTTCCCTCCCAGTACTTATCCATCTCCTCCCAGGGCATTTCGTCAGCCCTAAATAGAAAGGCTGGTTTCATATCCGTGTCTGTTCCCAAGTGGAGCAAGGGAAGTTCTTGGCCTTTTTAATGAGGAGAAGTATCTGATGGAGAGGCAGAGCTGGGTGTGGATTAATGTCTCAGAGTGATTTTTAGCTCTGGGCTCTGTGGCACCAACCTTGCAGCTTTGCCTTCTCTCTTTCATGGGGCTGAGAGTTAGTTTTTGTGGGTGCTTACTTAGCTTTGTGCTGGAAAATGGAGGGAGTTTTAGAAAACAAGAAGAAAGACACCATTTTTCAATTTAAAAACAATGAAAACTGAAGGAAACAGCATCTTCCCAGCTGCCCTTCCTCCCACTGGCTGTGGGCAGGTGAGTGGAACTGCCTGCCTGCCCTTTTTTTGATAAAAAGCATTCATAGACAGAATATCATAAATGAAAACCTGAACAGTATAATTGTTAATACACTCAGTCAAACACTTGATACTCTTTAGTTGTACAAAATTGTTACTCTGTTGCTAATGAGGAGTGCTGCTGAGTTTAGACCCTGCGGAGATCTTTGACTCCGTATCGCCCGATATTTCTATTTCAGCAATTAGGGCAGTGCAAAATCAATACATCCCCCATAAAACAGGGGAAATCCTGCCTTATTAAGGCATTTCCATTTAATTGTTAATAAAAACTGTAGTGGAACTGGGGGGGAGAATTCCTTTGGAATGGTTAGCAGCCCAGTGCTAGTTAACTATCAGTGATAAAGTCTGTTTAAAAAAAAAATTAAAAGGGCTGAGCTGCAGTTTGGGCTTTTGTAATAGCAAAAAAACAAAAAAAAGGATTCACAGATGGGTACAAATCATACAAATATTGGAGCATCCTCGCAGAAGATGCAGCGAGCGTGGGCCTGTGTTTGATTCCATATGACTATTCTCATGTTCTTTCCTGAGGCATCTCTCCTGGATTGAGTTACTGTATTTGACAGACCAGATGATTTCTTCTGGTCTTAAAATTTCACGGGTATGTTCAACTGGTGCAAGTGAGAGACAGCCCAGCCTGTGTCACAGGGAGGCTGAGGCATCCTGGATAATTATAAAATAAATAAATGCAGTGTTGGGAGAAGTGCATGGAGTGAAACTGCAGCTGGGACTGGGACGGAGGTGGTGCCCGGCATTACTTGGCACTTGAAAAAGTGCAGGGAGCTGGGAGGGAGCTCGAGCCCAGGCTGGGGAAACATCTCTGGAGCAGCACTGACCTGCCAGACAGTGAGCATCCAACCACCCCCCTCTGTCTTATGTGCCAGGAATGAGGCTCAGGGCAAAATAACAGCACTTGGTGTATTGTTCCTCATGGGCTTTTGCATTTCCAAGAGAGCCACACTGTTTTGGGTAGGAAGTGTAGTGAACTTGTTGTCTGTGTGTTGTCTGACAGCTCTTTGATGGAGTCAGAATTCCTACTTGGTGGCAAATATTTTTTCATATCAAATGGGGAAAACCTCCTTAATTTTGAAATTGGAAGTGGAATAGAATCACAGAATGGTTTGGGATGGGAGGGAGCTTACAGACCATCCCAGTGCACCCCCTGCCATGGGCACCTTCCACTATCTAGGTTGCTCCAAGCCCCATCCTGGCCTTGAACACTTCCAGAGATGGGGTAGTCACAGCTTCTCTGGGCAGAATTCTGCTGTTCCAAACAACAGTTATTTATTTGGCCATAAAGTGTTATTTCAGAGTTGTTTAATACACCATTAGGATAGCGTGTGTCTAATACATAAATGCTGGGGGGTTTATAGAAATATTAAATTTAAGGTGAAAATATGCATTTCGCTTTCTGACAGTGCTTCCTCCTGGTGTGTGGGGCTGAGCTCTCCAATCTCCACCAGCTACAGATGCCTTGTGTTTTATGGGCCAGCAGCTCTGCAGCCCTCAAGATCATGAGGCAAACCCCAAATCTGGACTCGAGGGTGTCAGAACTAACAACAGAGGAGCAGCACATGCCAACAACATCCATGGCAGGTGCCTACTGCAGGGCCAGGAGCAGTTTTCTCTTCAGTCTAGGGCAGATCACTCCCTCTCTTGGTGCTTTGCTTTATTGTGTGATTCTTTCTTCAGAGAAGTGGGTTTCAACCTACGGTCGGAAAGTATTCCCAAAGTGCTATTTTACTATTTATTTTCATCCGACTTCCTATTACTGTGGCAACATGCACTTTGAATTTCATTAGTTTTATGCATTAAAGTTCCCTTTTTAAACCTTTATAAGGTCAGACCCTGCTTGGGTAAATCAACAATGTATTAAATTTGAGGTTCTGAGTAATACTTTTCCTTAAACAGCTGTAGATCACAGGTAGTGAGGGCATTAGGGCTTCTGCTTTTTCGAGAAATATTTGTGGGCATTACTGATAAGCACATGGACCAAATTATTCAGTAATTAGATAAGTATCTTCCATTACAGATTCATTCTCGTGCACTTGTGATCTGTCAGCAGCCCATTACAGGGTGCCTGCCCTGAAACCACATGGGAGGAGGGTGTGCAGGCTGTCGTGCTGTGCTCTGCAGCACAACTGCTCAAAGCTTTTGCAGCTGGAGCTGCTCCAGAGCTCCTTGGAATGGCCAGGAGCATCCCTAAGCAGGTGCTGAGCATCCTACATGGGCTATGGGACTGTGCTGCTGAAGCAGCAGTGGGTGCGATGCCAACCTCAGGATTACTCGATATAAGTAGCTCTGGTTTCACTGGGAGGTTTCATCACCCTGTCCTGGTGACCAGAGTCATCCCAGCTGGTTTTTTTTGCCAGCCAAGACACACATCACCCAGAAGAGGGTTCAGCTGGGGGCAGCCAGCCCACTAAGTCCCTGTTGTCTGTGTTGCCACTTTAGTACTGATCACAAAGCAGAGCCAGTGTGCTCTCTCTTGACTTCCCACTGCTGTGGCCCCTGGGAAGCAAGCCCTTAGCTGCTTTCACCTGTGACTTGCATGGAGCTGCCTGACACTGGGCTTCTGGAGGGGTCTTCCTTTAATAAATAGGGCTCTTTGCAGGCTTCTGGTTTTACAGCCACTCGTGAAAGTAGGCTGTAAGAAGCTGGATTAGCACGCGTTGGCCGTGTCATTGCAGAAAGAGCCCCACAGGCTGCAAAGCACAGTCACGGCTGCCTCTTCCCATGAGCTTGTGCTGAAGTTTGTGCTGGAAAAGTGCTGGGAGCCCTGGCTGGCAGGAGGCTGAGCTTCCCAAACTTCTCACGCACGTTTTTATGTGCAACTTTCCGACTCAAGTTCAACTCAGAATATACCGAATAATTCAATTACATCTCTGCCGCTGAGTTATATAAGAGAAAGCTGAAATCGCGCCGTGTTTCGTAAGGTAAAATGTAGCCTTGTGCTGATCTGAGCAATTTCCCTGCTTTGCAGTGGGGTTTTGCTGTGCCTTCTTAACTGAGCTGGGATTTTGAGGGGGAGAGGGTGCTGTAGCAGTTGTCTACATTGACTGGCACACGAATGTTCGAAACCTGGGCTTACTGTGTGTGTTTTGATGGTGTTTCAGCACGCTGAGGAGACCGGAGCAGCTGGACCAGGCCGCGGGGCAGCGGTCAGCATCCCCCTCCCAAGCACAGACTGCACCCAGCTCCCAGAGCCCCCGGGACATGAGGGGCCGGGGCCAGCCCGGACCGGCAGCGGAGGGGCCGCGGAGGACGCTGCAGGTGGACGCCAGGAGCCAGGGCTCGGGGAGGTCTCCCTCGGTGTCACCGGACCGGGGCAGCACCCCGACCTCTCCCTACTCGGTCCCGCAGATTGCCCCCCTCCCCAGCAGCACCCTCTGCCCCATCTGCAAGACGACAGAGCTCACCTCCTCCCCCGGCCAGCCTAACTTCAATGCCTGCACCCAGTGTCACAGCAAGGTCTGCAACCAGTGTGGCTTCAACCCCAACCCGCACCTCACCCAGGTAATGCCTTCTCTTCCTCATGCAGCCCTCCTGGCTGCTTCGGGAGGGTTCTTGCTTTCTCAAAGCGCAGAAGCTGCACCTTTGCTTTTGGCAGCTGCAAAGCATTGACCAAGAGCGAGTGTTCTGCTGGTAATCAGGGAACTTTGATGAGATGGGGGAGATAAATTAGTAGAAGGGGATTGGTAGGATATCAGGGCTCAGTCTTTGTTGTTGAGACGCCAGTACGCTTAGTTGAAGTCTCCATTCCTAAAGCTGTCCTGGAGCCAAAGGACTCGACAGTAGGAGGGGGAGCAGAGGGTGTGGAGTATCTCAGCCCCTGAGTCACAGCAGGTTCTGGTGGGTTCCAGGTAGCGTCAGGCTCGGCGGCGGGAGGGAAGTGCAGGGAGTCGTGCGCAACACCCCGCAGTGCTGGGGGATGTGTGAAATGGATGCTCAGGGTTCTGGGGGTGGATCCAGCAGTGCTACTGGAGGTGGGTGCTGGGGCTGGCTGAGGTGAAGGGCTCCCTCTGCCAATCTCTCAGGTCACAGATCCCCACACAGGGTGGGAAGTGATTGGATGGTTTTTGCAGCTGTTAAGAGGGGGTTTCTAATCTTAAGCTTAAAACAGAAACTTAAAGCCACACTTTGGAAAGTGATTGTGCCACTACAGTGCTTGATAAGACAGGAGTTAGACAAGGAAGCCCCCTGGATACCCAAGATTTATTGCCAGTAGCCATTTTGTGGTAAGCATGCAATGCTTGTTCCTGACACTAGACACAGTGGTGTCTAAACATCATTGTTTGAGGAGCTTCTGCCTTACAGTCTTTTTTCCTGATGGAAGGGATCATAGAGTTATGGGCCAGTTTGGGTTGGAAGGGACCTTGAAGATCAGCTAGTTCCAACCTCCTGCCATGGACAGGGACACCTTCCCCTCGACCAAGTTGCTCTGAGCTCCATCCAACCTGGCACTGAGCACTTCCAGGGATGTGATATTCCCAACTTCCCTGGACAACCTGTTCCAGTGCCTCACTACTCTTGCAGTAAAGAATTTTTCCCTAAAATCTAGTCTAAACCTACTCACTTTGAATTTGAACCCATTCACCCCCGTCCTGTAACTACATGCCCTTGTAAATAGTCTTGTCCCTTGAAGGAGATACCCCTGCTATGATGATGCATAATTAGCTGGTTCCTGATATTACTCCACAGATATTTACCCCTGCAGAGGGTCAGAATAAAGGGCCCTGAGGTGGAAATTCAGGCTCCTGCAAAGAATTGCCACTGGCCACTTTCCTGTTTCACTTATAAGTTTCACTTTTAATTAGATTGCCAAACATCAATTTGGTGACCAAGCATTGCCTTGAAATGTGTCCATTTACTCTGAATAGTATCAGTTACCCAGAAAATAACAAAGTACAAATGCACCGATTTTTCTGTTTCTGATCTTGTCTCTTCTGCCTTGCCCCAAGAACTTACCCACAGTGGGCTCTAATCTGATATCTGCAAGAGAGATTTGATGTTAAAATATGTGTGTGCACAGAGACTTTGTCTAGCAGCTCTAGGCCACTTTGCTCTTGGCATCTCTAGGTCTCTGTGCCCTGTGAAATGTGTTTGACTGGAGCAATTTTAAACATCAAATCAAAAAAACTGGACCTGAAATAGAAAAAAAAATGTTGGTTTTTTTGTCTGTCCTGAGTTTGATATGCATAAGCAAGCAACCTTATGACTTGTAAGTAGGTCGTTGTGGGAGCTGGGGGAAGAAAACAGCTGTCCAGGAGAAGTATTTGCAGCTCGTGTTGGCAGCCCGTGTGATGGGCTGGTGTGACTCGTTTTCCTCAACATCATTCCTTGTGCTGCTGTTCTGGAGTCACACAGCGAGGTGCCTGAAGCATCCTGGTGCTGTTACTGGGGAGGAATGCAGGCAGCTGGGAGGGGGCTCTCTATCTTGATGGTGGATGCTGGGTTGGGAAGGATCTCTGGAAGTTACCTGTTCCAACAAAGCAGCAATCAGCGATGGGATCTCCAGGCTGAACCCCACTGGGTTCTGGACTCAGCTGCTCCACTGCCTCCCTCACGAGGAAAATATCTGCCAGTCTGGTCCCTCCAACCCAGCAGGTGCTGCAGGGTGGCTGCACAGCATTGCTAATGGGGTGTTGTGTTTTCTGTCTGCATTTCCTTATGAATATATTTTCATGTGTGTTTGATATTGCCACTTTGTGCCACAGTAGATATGAATTTGTAACTTCTTTCTGCTCTCGAGGCTCTCTAGCAGGATTAAATCATAAAAAATACCACATTTTCTAAGGAAATCAAATCCAAGAAAACCAAAATAGTGTTTTGCTTGGTACTTCCTCTCCTGTGCAATCTGTGAAACCACCAGAAACCACTGGCATGGTGGGGTGGGAGCCCCAGAGCTGGTTTGGCATAATGATCTCTAAACTGTTTTGAAAGCTGGTGTTTAAATCTTGTATAAACACTTTCTTTTCATGAGTCTTTTACTTGGCTATATATACACATTATATAAAATAGCTTTTTGTAATACATATTTAAAGAAAATAATAGGCTTAGTGTATGAGCTGTAGTCCATCAAGCCCCATCTTGCCACTTAAAACTCCAAGAACAGATTTTTCAGAGGAGGGTTAACTGCACCTACAAAACCCCTTCACTTTGTACTTCAGTGATACCTACTGCTCAGAAGCACATACCTCCCTCTGAAACACCATTTTTCTTTGGCTGTTATTTTAATCCTTTTTGTGGGGCTTGATGGTCATTTTGTCTTAAAAGCAAGTAATGAATTTCTGTGCTGACGAAGCAATCAGCCTCTGTGGCATCTTGAGTTGATCGCTTGCTGAGAAAAACAAAATATCTTTTTGGGTTTTTATTTGACTGCCTGTTTATTCCTTTGAGCAGCAGCTCGTTCTTGTTTCACAAGACTGGGCAAACAGAAGTTCCTATCTGCTGCTGGTGTCATTCATATTTTACATGTAGATAATCATATTGTTCCCTCTGTTCATCTCTGTGCCCCAAAATAGTTTCTGTCATCGTTTTCAATTTGGTCGTGTGCTGGCGGGCTGCTTTCCTCATTCATTCACTTATTCCTGAAGGTCAGTGACTCTTGCCATAGACAGTTATTTTAAGCAAGGAAAGGGAATTATCAAGCAGGGAGCAGTGGTGGCATCATTAAAGACAAGGAGTTTTGAAATAATGTGGTAGAATCTAGCAGTTTATTTACAGTCATGTGCGGGAAATGGGTTTTTGAATGGAGATGTGTTATTTTAAGTGCAACATTGCAGCTTTCACATTCTAGTAGGATTTTTAATTTCTCATTAAAACTTTTTTCCACTTTCCCTGTGTTGTCTTTGAGGGGTTATTTGGACAGCTTGTGCTGCAGGACCCTACCAGTGATGCTGTCATTTCCTCCGGGGGGGAATAGCTCAGTTTCAAACCAGTACAATAGGTTTAGAAAATCCTCTTTTTATACATCTTTCACTTTGTTCTGCTGCTCCTGTGGCTTTCGCCTGACTGATCCAGCAGCATGTTCATCTGATTGGATTTGCTCTGTTTGGTATCATAAGGAGTAACCTGCAGGCATCCTTTCTGCTTCTCTTGGGTTTTGAAGTGCTGCTGCACGTTGCTAATTTGATAAATTAATTTCTTCTTCAGTCTTCTCTTAAAATTTGTTATGTTTCTTTTAATTTGTTTTCTCACCATCCTGAGTGCTAAACCGAAAACACGAGAAACTTGAGTTTGATTTTAATCAACAGCAGCAGCACAGCATTAAAACATGTGCTGTAGTTAGAGCTGAAATGAAACTCAAAATGCCTGGCTGCTTAATAGGTCTGCTTGGAACCACTTGGGACTACAGGAAACCTTTCTTGTCTGCTTTACATTTCTATGGTGCCTTTTTCAATCTGAAGGAGTGTTTATTAGATGCTGTTTCATAACTATTCAGATGCACCACCCTGAATAAAAGGAACATATTTATACATGTGTGGTTTTTACCAAATTACTTTTTTTTAAGCCCTTGCTTTTGTCCCTGAGCTATTTTGATTGTATTTGCTGTATTTGTGGCTGTATTTATGATTGATAATTGTTAAAATTCAGATCTGCCCCATGTTTTTAGCTTCACTTAGGGTGACTGAAGAGGTTCTTTGTACTTTTTATGCTATGAATATAATGAATTATGAAATATTTAAAATATTTGAGAGCAAATCTGTTCCCTGCGTGCTCTGTGCCATGTAAGCTCATCACAAACCTTTGATCACGGACCTTCAGCAAGCAAAACATAAAAAGTCTCAAGGAGGATTAAAACCTTGCTGGTTGGTTTCCCAACAGCGGTCAGGGTTGTTTGACAGGAAAAGAGAATTCCCAGCAGCTCTTGAGTTATCTGTAGCAAGAGGAGGTAGCCACGAAAATAATTTAAAGTTTTTAGGTAAATGTTTAATTTGTATTAATGGAAAAGAGACCGTCAGCTGAGGAAATGAGACTGAAATAGTGTGAGCATTGTGTAGGGCTGTGTTTATCCTGTCATAACCTCACAGCAGATGGTTTTCTGCTCAGTAGTATAAGAAAATTTGGGTAAAGAGGAAAAAAGAAGAAGTTGGGGGAAGCTGAGAGGTGGCACAATGCAGAGCATCTCTGGTGGCAGGAATGGGGCTTGTTGGCATTGGAGGAATGGCCATGGTCCAAAGCCTTTTCCAACCTGGCTGTACTGTCCAGAGTGGTGCCTGCCCACAGCATCACCTCAGTCATTTAGCAAATGACTGGAAAAAGCTCAAATATTGAAATTGTGAAGCTGTTCATACACTGATTTCAAAGGACTCCATTTCTCATTTGGTTCATTGTCCCAGTATTACACATTGCACCATACTGGTGCCCAATTTTCAGCAAAACCCAGCGTATTTGTGGATTAGGGGCCCAATGTAACTTATTTACCCTGCAGGAGGCTTTGGCTTGACTAATGGCCACCAGTTCAGAAACCCTGCAAGTCAAGGGCTGTGCTTAGCCTGCCAGGGGGCTTATTAGTTCTACATTAAACCAATGGCTGTTATTAATGACAGTGAATCCCCATCTCTTCCTCTCATCCATCTCCTCTCCTGCCTGTCATTCATTCAACATCCAAACATTGACAGGTCTCTGATGCTGTTCAAGTGTGGGTAGAATCCCTCTTGGCATCAGTGCTTTTCCTCAGGGCTGAGCACTGAAGGACTGGATGAAAACAGGGATCTATTTGCTGATAGATAATTAAACATGAGTTTCCTACATTTCCTCTGGAAGGAAATCAGCATCAGCTCCATGTTGGATGTGCCTCTTTGCAATGGGAGATGGCAGAGGATGAGCTGTGACAGTGATACTACATTTACAGAGTCTCTTCTCTTGCAAGGCAAAGCCAGCAAGGTTTTCTCCTGTACTTGGGACCTCAACAACTGTTTGTGTCTCAGCCCCAGCCATTGGCACATGTGTGGTCCTACATGTCTTGCATCTGTATTACTGTGCTCATGGATAAACACAAGGCTCTGTTTGGAGGTTATAGTTCCCTCTCATTTTAAAGAATGGGTCTTGGGTCTGAAAAATAAACATTTCTCTGGTATAGCATCCCTTGGGGCATTTCACACTCCGGTGTCATGCTTGTGGTGTCTGTGGGTAGCTGGGGAGGTGGGGCTGGCTCTGTCAGCAGTGATCCTTCCTCTGTGCACCTTTCAGCAAGTTCAGAGGTGTGTTTTTGTCTCCTGAGATCAGATCTAGCCCCTGGACACCCTTGGGCAGGCGGTGTTTTTGTTCTGCTGTGGTGTTAGACAGCTTTTGGTATGTGTATGTGGTAGGTTGTACCCTATATTCAGCCAGACCCCTGTGTTGCTGAGTCAAGTTGCCCATTTTAGAATGATTTGTCTTTTGAGATCATCCTCCTTCACCATATAGCTGTAAAAATCAATCTGTCGTTGGCATTACGTTGCAGATCTGGGAGAAATTTTCCATTGGATCACGCTGTGCAGTAGCAGAGAAATGCATCTTTTATTCCAGTTTTTTCTTGGTTTTAGCAGAGCTTCTGCCAGCAGTGACCTGCATGTGCAGTGGGTGATGCTGTTTGCAGGAGCTGGGGCTTGGCATGCCTGCTGCCTTCTCCTAAGGATACAGAAATTTGGGCTGCAGCTGCCTGAACAGGGATGCTTGGCCTCATCTGCTGCCACAGGGCTGCTCCATCCCAATGTCCAGAGTCAGCATGTGCCCCATGGGCAGCTGAGACCAGTGCTTTCTGCCCTACAGCTCTCCTCAAGAGAACCCTGTGAGCTGGGCACTAAAAATCTGCTCTTTGAGGCTGCAGTGAATATTCTGTGGGGTTTTTTATGGTGAGAAAATATTGATAGGAACATGGGATTTATCACCCTAAACCAACAGGTTGTCTGTGTGTGTATATTTGCCCTGTAGCCCTCCCTCACTGCTGCCCTTCACCTCTTAATCTCTTTATCCCTACACCAGGTGTTCCATCCTGTAACTGCAGGTTGCAGTGAAGGATGTGTCTGTTATCCCTTGGTGGACTTTTATTTAATTTTTTAATGGGGTGATTAACCCTGAATAAAACGAATATGAAGCTGGAGAGTAGCACACTTGTTCTTGCTGTGCCTTTCTACTTAGAAATGGCTTGTTTGCCTATTTGGCCCCTGCTGCAGCCTGAGCAGGAGCTTCTCCCAGCCATCCGCAGTGACATGCAATTCGTCTGTTTGACAGATCGCAATTTAAGTCAGAGCCCATGAAAAGAAAAAGCTCATGAGTAATTCTGGCTGTTTCTCCCGATGTGCCGCCTTTTGCTGTGCTCTGCGTGGATGATTCAAATAATGCAAAATTCGCTGGCAGAAAACGTCAAAAAAGATCTTGGCTAAACAGTTGCTGGTGACTAAGGGGCTGGTGCTGCTCAGGGTGGGTCCTCTCTGCTGGTTCGGCTGAGCCGCGGCTGCGGGGACACGGGAGGGGCTGTGGTGACATGTTAAATTGTTCGGAGGGCACGGGAGAGCCTGGCTTCCCGCAGGCGGGAGCGATGCTGCGGTGCAGAGGGGTAATTAAAACAACTGCAAGTGCAGAGGAGTCCTCCCGAGGGAGGGAAAGTGGCCTCCTTTCTGCTCGGCGTCTTCTGCTCTCGCACTCGCCGAGCGGCCCTGCGCCGTCCTTCCCTCGGTACATGGAGTTACGACAAGCTGTTTGCTTGGATGAGACATGGCTTTCCTCTGGCTTTCAACTCCCAGATCACTTTATCATTAAAAAGAAAAGCCAGCTGAGGATCGGAAGCGGCTGCCAAGCTTTCCACAGTGGAGCAGGGTACCGAGTCAGAGGCTCCCGGTGTTTTTGAGAGCTTTGCTGTGGCGGCTGCTTGCTTTCCTTCCCTCCCCCGAACATCCCCGGGCAGGGGGATAAGATCCCTTACAGCCCGTGGTGGTGGATGGGGATATTTTGCTGACACAGATGCTGCTGCAGGTGAAATCAGACGGTAGTTGTGTCCCTCAGCCCCCGCCCAGGGCACACGCAGCAGCCCAGAGAGCAGGATGGCAGAGGGCTGTGGAGCCCTCGCCTGCGCGCTGCTGTGCGATGTGTGTTTGCTGCCGGAACGCTGCACCGCCTCGGGGAACGCTTAGGAGGAAACTTCAAGAGCTTTCAGTGCTTTGATGGGGATTGAGTTAATCCTAGCTGAATTCATTCCTATTTAAGTCTTTCTACAAGCTGCAGAGAGCAGGGTGGTTGCAATGGAGGGTGTCAGACGCTCCACGTTAGCACCCACCCCTACGGAGCTGTCCCAGGGGCTGCATCTGTGGCGCAGCAAGGGGTGCCCAGTGGGGGAACCTCAGCGAAGGAGATGTTGTGACATGGCTCTTCCCACCTTGAATGGTGGCATCTTGTCAGCGTTTGTTGTAACCTGAATTTAGCTGATCACCAGTGCTATTTATAGAGCTGTGTGGGCTCCCACCACAATAAACCAACTTGCTTCTTCCTGACCCTGTTTCTTGTCTGTCTCTTGGCCGTGGTCATGTTTAGATGCTGAAAAGGGATTACCATAGTGTGATGGACTGAAAAGCCTCAGAGATTTCGGAAAGCAGCCCTGTGAATACAGTGAGGTGTTTGTGGAACAGCAGTACATGCCTGCAGAGGTGTTTCTCACCATCTTAATTCAAGCCTTGCTCCCAGACCTCACCTTCCTGCCATACCCAGCACTTTTTGGAGACGTGTATGCAGCTGTGCTCCTGGACAGCCCAGATCTGGGGGATGTGGTGCTGATGGACTATGAAAACTGACTATTTTAACTCTGATTGAAATGGTGGTTTATCTCAGCTGCAAACCTTTTGATCAAGGACAGCCAAAGGGGGGATGTTTTCATTCTGGAGTCAGTTTATGTTGTAAATAGGCTGCGCCAGTGGCATGGCTTTCTGCTCTGAGTAAATTAAAGCCAAATTGTTGGAATGGCTCTGGAAATCCACGGAGCAAGATGTGATCTTAATGGAATGGGAGTAGACTATGCAGCAGGCTGGTGAGATCAAAGGTTTGTCAGAAGGAGTTAAGGCATGTATGTAACATGGCACTACACCAGCTAGACACTGTTTTTGAAGACTGAACAACAAGTGTGTCTCTCCTCTTCCTCTCTTGCGCCCTGCCCTGCCTACTTTGATGCCCATGTCATCGAGCCACTTGTGCAGCAGCCCTGCAAAGAGCCCTCAGGAGGAGAAGTTTTAACATTGACTTTTTGTTCCCTCCCCAGCTGCTCTGCCACCCCCGGGCTACATCCAAGCTGAGGGGGCAGACTGGCCAGACCCTCCAGCTGGAGACCTCCATGGAAGGGACCTGAGTGGCGGGCAGGAGAAATGAGCCCATCAGTCTTGTGGGGAGGAAGTTCTGGTGCCCTCCTACCTCCAGCCACCCTCTCCCCTTTCCCATGAGCACAACACAGTATTCCCATTAGATGGAAACAGAAGCACAAACACTCGGGCTCATCTGTTCAGCAAAGCCAAGGTTATTCTGAATCATCCAACATCCTTATCAGAGCGCTCCAGCCGGTGCTTGCATCAGTCACAGCGCAGGCTGGCGGGCTCAGTGGCAGTGCTCTGCCCGTTTTAATTGCCACGAGCCAGCAGCTATTTGAAGCCCTGTCCCCAAAGAGCAAACGAGCTTGTCACTGCCTGTAGCTCGGCTCTGCAGGAATCGCAGGATCAGCAAGCATTCCCCGTTTTTAGGATGCAGATGTATAGGGGTGCACGTGTAGTGCAGCAGCCAGCTGGGTGTGATGGAGTGGGGCACTGCTGGCCTCAGACCTAGGACTGGGTGCTCCTCTTGGGATTTTAATTTTGGGGGTTTTTTCCCTCTAATTGCAGAATACCCTAGAAGCTGTAAAGGCCATGCCCCTGTGATTCCTTGAGTATGAGATTCCTCCAAAAACAGCTTTGTCATGGCTCTGAGCTGCTCACTGGTTCTGTTCAGCCCCTCCTGTTCTCTCAGGCATCCCGTGTTACCCTTCATTCCCACAAGGCATCCCATGTCTGTCCTGATCTCCTGAAAGGATCTGATTGCTTTCCCTTTCCCCTGAGAACCTCTGTTCTCAGTGTGATGCCCACTGGATAAAATACCAGATCTAGTGGAAAGGTCTGGCTCAAAACCAGTGGTCTGTCTTAAAATTACTCTGGAGACCCAAGAAAGGGTTGAATTACCTGTATTTCTGGATTCCCCTGGAGCATACTTATTTAAAGGAGGGGCTTGTCTTTGAGCTTACCTGCCTCTGTTTTTCCCACATGCTCTGTGTGTTGCAAAACCTTTAAAGCTTTGAGAAAAGGAAACACCCTTGGTATTTGATGGAGCACCCTGTGTTAGGGCAAGACCAACAGTGCTGGGATCCATCCCAAAAGGTGAAGCCCAGTTAAAATGATCCCTTGTACCCAGGCATGGTGCTGCCATCTAGTCCTCAGCAACTTGCTCAAGGGACCTTTGGCAGACTGGGACATGAATCCTGATTTTTCTTGGAGTACCAAGTCAGTACGGTGATGCTGGGCCAGGCCAGCTAATGCCCTGCAATTTGCTTTTACACACTCTCCCTTATGTTGTCACCTGCCATATTAATTTTCCAGCTGATATGATTGTGGCTTTCAAATTGGAGAGTGCTTTGAGAACTATCCCCAAACAGGCATGCTGCTGCTGCCATCTGTCTTTGAGCTGCTTCTGGGATCCCACTACTTGCTCTCAGCGGACAATTGTTATTGCTTTATTGAATTAGGAAGAAAAAAATTATCCAGCAACTTCTAAAATGCTGTTTTCCATAACTAATTCCAGGTGCTACATCCCTTTTGAGATGAGGGGGACATGTTAGAATAATAATGCCTTATGTAGATCCCGGTTGTAAAGTTTTTGCAGTTCTGCCCAAAAAATCTCATGATCTGATGGTTTTGAAGGACATATCATTTGGAGGGCTCTGAAGAGCTCCACTGCACTGAGGGACCTCCAAGTTATGGCACTCAACCAAGAGCCAAAATCAGGCGCTGTTACTCTCACAGTAAAAACTGAAAGCTTCAGTGCCCTTCCTAATGATTTTGGCCCACTCAAACACTTACCCCAAGTCATCCTTCTTCTCCATCCAACATTTTTTCCCATGTCTTCCAGCTGCAAGCACTTGTCCTGTGCCATCCAGCCTGCTGGGAAGCAAAGATGGCAAGACCCTCTCTCTGTGGGAGTAGGTCACTGTGCACCAGAGAGCAGCACCATGGAGCGCGTGCTGCATCCCGTGCTTCAGACCTGCTCCTCCTTTCCTTTCTCTCTAGTGTGCCAGGAGTCAGCCCACGCCAACAGACAAGGCTGTGGGCAGATAAAAGCTTATGGGAAAGTGGTGTTTATTTAGATGTCAAATGTTTTTCCCTCCTGGTGCATGGATCCTGCTGCTTCCCCCTTGATGGCCAATCCATGCCTTCTGTGCCTGGTTTCAGGCAGTTTGGGGCTGATTGCTTGCAGTCAGCATGGCTCCCACTATTCAGCTGGATATTTTGATGCATGATTCTTGAAAATCAGAGGCAAGATCTCTCAGCTGAACTCCCGAAAGTGGAGGCAGCCATGATCACTGCTGCTGTTTCACCTGCAGAAAGTGCCCTGTAGGTCATCAGAGTCAGTCCAGTGGCTGGTAATTACACACAAGTCGCCTGGAATTGCAGCCGGGGCGTGCTGAAAAGATTTATTGTTTCTCTTCAGAAGTGGTTTCTGATTGGCATTGGAGCAAATCAAAGCAGGGTGAAATCAGCTTGAACTGTGGACTTTGCTCCTCTGTAGTTTCCTTGCTGTCTGGATGGACGTGGAGCACTGCAGCTGGCACTGCCTGTGCGCTGCTTGTTGGAGATCTTTCAAAGGAAAGCTAAGAAGTCTTAGGAGGGCATTTGCTTCTGCAATACTTTTGGTGCTTTACCTGAGTGATTTCTATTAGAATGTTTTTCTCTTTTGTTGCAGTTTCTAGTCTGCAGTTGAAGACTTGACCCTTTTTTTGAGCTGAACTAAACTGGCTTTTGTTGTAGGCTTGCCCAGGGTTTTTAGTTGTGCTAAGGGGTCCTAGGCAGGCTGCTCTATGGTGATCCTCTGGACCCCCATTCAGGAAGGCTGCAGAAAGCTCCCTGAATGGGGTGACTTCAAATTTTGGCTTAGGTTGTGACAGAAAAGGCAGCAGAATTGTTTTTCATTAAGAGTTTATTCACCTTTCCAGTGTATCGCTTTAGATCTCCATGGCAATGGTGACTTCAGCTCAGCAAGCAAAATATCATAGAATAGAATCCCAGAAAGGTTTGGGTTGGAAGGGACCTTAAAGCTCATATCATTCCAGCTCCTGCCATGGGCAGGGACACCTTCCACTAAACCAGGTTACTCCAAGCTCCATCCAACCTGGCTTTGAGCACTTCCAGGGATGGGATGTTCACAACTTCCTCAGGCAACCTGTTTCAGTGCCTCACCACCCTCACAGTAATTTATTTCTTCCCAATGTCCTATTCATGCCCTCTTGTCAGTGTGAAGCTGATCCCCGTTTTCCTGTCACTCCATGTCCTTGTAAAAGGTCTCTCTCCAGCTCTCTTGCAGCCCTTTCAGGTACTCTAAGGGCTTCCCAGAGCCTTCAATTTCCAGGCTGAACAACTCTAACTCTCATCAAATCACGATTTGAATGACCAATTTTAATCTTGCTTTGCAACTAGCTTTTTGGTTTTTTTTTTTGATGACAGCGTGATTGCTTTTGTAGACTGGTTGGCAATGAAGTAGCCCCTTCTTCAAGGCTAAATAATTGCTATAAAAACCCAATTACAAGTGATGTGGCTCTACAGGTATCTGTGTAAATTCTAATTATTTGCAGATTCTTGTGTAAATTTTATTTAGTAGATGATAACTTATGAGCCAGGGGTATTTGGATGTCCAGGTGTATTTGGATGGGGATAAGAATTCCAACACAAAATAACTACTCTAATTTATTTAAAATAGGTGGCTGGTGACTGGACAAGCTCTTTCTGGGAAAGGGTGCCCAGGCTGGAGGAAATCCCCCCAACGCCTCTCCTCTGCTTCTCAGAGAGTCATAAAGAGGCTCAAGGTTTGTGGTAGGGTCCTGAGCCCCATGGGAAAGCCTCTTATATTTGTGTGGAGTCACTGGAGCCAGGAACTGGTACTGCCCCTCTGACTGCTTCATTTCCCTTCTGTTGTGGGAAGAGAGCTGCCTGGAATGGCTTTGTCATGGGTTTAGGATTAAGCCTCCTTCTGGACTCCTTCCAGGTTGCTTTCTCAGCTCTCTCCTATCCAAGTGTGGTAAGTTCTGGCTGGATGGGACCTTTCCTCCCCCTGGCAATGCCCCTTCCCTTGCCTCTTCCCCAGCAACCTGAGTGTTGTCCCTGGTGGCAGGCCCTGGGGGCCTCCACCCTCCAGCACTGCATCCTGCTGTGCCTCACTGCAGCTCTTCAGCTCATCACCATCAACTGAGGCAATTCCTGGGGAACCCAGCACAGCCAGCTCCCAGGAAGGGCTGTATGGGACACCCAGCCCTGTCCAGGCCATGAACAGGAGGGGGGGATGTGCTGTGCCTGTCTCCTCCAAGGTGCACACCCAAACTTTGTGCCCATTTTATCTGTCAGTAATTGCATCCTCTCAGCAACACAATAACCCAGATGAAGATCTGAGCTGTCCAAAAGGTTTCGTGGAAGATCAAACCTGCCCTGGGCAGCCTATTGCTCCTTTAGTCAGCATTTGGTACCCAGCAGGGTGTCTTGGGATCATGGCATCTGCTTGCATTTCTTTTGCTGCAGCCATAGATTTGTTTTTCACAGATTGTGTGGCTAGCTGGATTATAAATTATTCATGACAGGCAACTTATCATGTTTATCTGGAATAATTGAGCAATTAAGTCTGTTTAGGTATGTAAAAAGATTGTGCAGTGTCTTGTCTATCTTCAGGCCCTAAATTCTGTAAGAGCATTTGTTACATATTAATCCAGAATAACAACAACAAGAAAAAGAGAAAGGCAGAAGATACACTTTGCTTGGATGCACTGATCCACTATGATGTGTTCATTCTAACAGGTAAATACACACTAGCCCAGGATAAATTAGGCTTAATTTGGCTCCTTCAGTCTGGAGAAGATGTGAGGCCATAACACCAGGTCTGCGACCCTGTCTCTGAAAACACTTTGGGCTATTTATGCCAGCACCAGGATTGTTTTTAGTGTTTAAAACCTTCCATCCTAGACACGTGGGTCAGAGGATCACACTCCTCTCTGCCCTCATCACTGCTGTGCTGTACTCAGAGGTTGATGCTGCCAAGGTAATGCAAAGTTTGGGGGCGAAAGGATCTTTAAATATTCAAGAGTGTTTAGTTTAGTCCCTGAGCCACAGCCATTATCTCCTGTTGCTGTAATTGTCCAGGAGGATTCCCAAAGGAGCTGGGAGCTCATGAGCAAAGCTGCAGCAGGGACCACTCAGAGCTGAATAAGTGTGAGCTATGCAGTAAATTGATTATTTAATTCTGTGTTACTAATAGGAAACTGGGCTGCTTTTAAATTTATCTGTTCTAAGTCTATTTACTGGGAGCAGCCTGTGCTCTTTATAGCATTATAGCTGTGAATTGCATCGCTGCTGCACATGACACCCTGAGGAGCCCCGTGGCCTCAAGGATTCCTCTTCTTTGAGCAGCGGGTACCAGGGAATGGAAAGTTTTGAGCTCCTCTCTCCCTCCCAGGCTGCTATTTTAGTTCTGCAGGAGACAATGAGTGAGCAGGACCGGAGGCTCCTGTTACTCGGGACGTCCGTCCTTCGGCTGGCAGCAGGGCACGGGAGCAGCAGCAGAAAAAGGCAAAGCGAGCCATTAGGCTTTCCTTGGCCCAGAGGGCTCCCGCGGAAGTCCCGCATGACGGAGCGAGAGGGACCTGGGGCTGCACTTAGAGCACCTCGGCGTGCAGGGCTCGGGAGGTTGAAGCCCGGGGTGAGCTCTCTGCCGTGCTCCCTGCCCCGGCCCAGGCACAGCATCCTCCCAGCACGTACAGCCGTCCAAACCTTTCATGCGCTCCTGCGGACGGGGACCAAAGGCTGTCTAAACAGGAGCTAGTGAGGCAGCAAATCGCTCAAGAAACCTTCCCTAATGAACTGGAAGGACTTGTCCCTTTGCCTCGGGCGGCGTCACTGCCGGCGTGCTTAGCGAGGCAGCGCCTTGTTTGGCGGGGGACCCGCGCTCCGGGGGGAGCCGAGGAGCAGCGCTGGGTCTGGCGCTGGAAAGGTTTCCTCTGCCCATCTGCTCCTCTCTGCCAGCAAGGGCGAGCAAGTGAAGGAGGGGATGCTCTCACTTCCTGAGGAGGTAGCCATGGGGGTTGCTGCCGGGGAGCCCCGTCCTGCCTGTGACGGCGGATCGAGGTTAGTTGCAAAGCTGTTGGGCGTGCAGTTATTTCCTTTGATCGTTTGCTTCATCCCTGTGACCGTGGTTGCGTCGTTCAGGGAAAGATGGAGCCAGCAGCGAGGTGCAGGAACTGGAGGTCATCTTTGAAACCCAGAGTGTCTGCAGAGCCTCGTGGGGGTCAGTGCTTCCTGACAGCCTTTGGGGAGAGGAGACGAGCTCAAGTAGCCTGGGGTTGGTTCAGGGAGGGCTAACCAGGGAAAGGAAACTGGTTGAGAAGTGACTCATAGGATGAAATGGCACTGTCTTATTTCGCAGCTCGATTCTCTGGACCAACGCAGTTTCCCATCTGTTATTTGCAGAGAAGGAGATGAGTTTGGGGGTTGGTTCCTCTCACTCGCCAGCAAGCGAGCAAGTTGATTATTTTCTGGCAAGCATTAGCAGGATGATTACTGACGGCTCCGGTGGCTTCCCCTTCTGGGCAGGAGTACCAGGGACTAAACTGTATTTATATTGAGATGTTTGAAGATAAAGATGAGCATAAGGTGGCCTTTTTGACAAGTGACTCGGTGCCTCAGTGACCAATTCCCCTGTCAATTAAGTGCTGAAACACTCCTAATTGCACATTTTCTCTGGAGCCCTGGATTCTCCTCAAACTGTGCTTTAGATTTGGACCAGGAAGCTTCAGCCCACGCTGCCTGCATGTTTGCATCCGCCTCCTCTCCACCTGGATGCAGGCGTGAATTCTGCTGATGTCTTGACACGCAGCCTGGCCCCGGGCACACAGCAGCTCCCGCACCCTGCTCTGCTCGTGGTCCTCCCAAGGCACCTCAGGAGATTCCATCTCCTGCTGTTATCTGTCCCCCTCAGCTCGGACTCTGGCTGATGCACCACATCACAGCCCCCCACAGGATGCTTTGCAGGCTCTTCTTTGCATTTGTGTGTAGGCTGTGCACTGATCCAAACAACCAGGGCTGCTTTTCCTGCCCTCCGCACATGAGCTCCGTGGCAAGCTGTCCCTGCACTGCTGTATAACACAGCAACAGAATCATGGAATAGTTTGGGTTGGAAGGGACCTTCAAGATGCCTCATTCCAGCCCCTGCCATGGACAGGGACACCTTCCACTAGATGAGAATGCTCAGGGCCCTTGCATCCAACCTTTGCCTCAAACACTTCCAGAGAGAGTTTAGTTCTGCTATAAAACAAACCCAAAACTTCAGAAAAAGGTATATATTGGTGTTCATACGCTCCGCCAGCTGGTCTGGGATGGTGTAGGAAACCTGCTTCACATGGTACCTTTAGTTTTTTCTGTGCATCAGCAGCTACTCCAGGATTTGCTGAGCTTTCCCTGCTTTCCTGCAGCCATTCCCACCTCCTGCCTTCCCAGCAGGATCCCAGCTCCCCACAACTTGCTGTTCCCTCTGTTCTCTAGCCAAGGGCTGCCTTCTAGCACTGCCTCCTCCCTTGGATCAGGATGTTGTTTAATTGCAGGGTGTGTGGCTTTGGCAGATTTCAGTGTGACAGTGTAAAACAGAGACCTGCCCCCCAGAGAGCTCCTCAGGAGTGGATCCGGGAGGCACGGATGGAAGGGACGTTTTGCTGACTGGCTGATTTTGTGAGACAACAGTTCTTGGTGTGCAGGCAGAGCTGCTGAGCTGCAGACACTTAAGGACACTCTCAGGCAGGGCACTGGCAGCTCTCAGGAGAGGCCAGGCTGTTGCAGTGTTCCTCCAGGATAAGCCAGTAGCAGCCATGAATGAAACCTGTCTCCATCCAGTGATCCTGCTGTTGAGCCTCTCTATTAGCCTGATTAACACAGTACCTTCATTACCCAGTTCCAGCTTGGGTTATTTTTATACTCATACTCATGCCTGCAAAAGGCAGAAGGAGCTGTGGTGTGGCCTTGGGGTGCATCTGCTGGGGCGTGATTTCATCTGGGGGGGGGCTCTGGGAAAGGAGCCCACTTGGGGCTCTTGGAACTGAGGAGCTGCTGCCAGAACTGCCCTTTGTGCTCTTCCCAAACATGGTTGGGTTGGTTTTTTTCAGGATTTCCAGTTTTGTAGAATATTAAATACACATGTTTTGAGCAACTGACAGAAAACCCGTGTTCCTTTTCTATTTTGAATTCCCATGAACTTGGCTTCTGGTTTTTCAGCTCATTGTACATCTTGTCTCGTGCCAAAGGATGAGTGTGGGTTGAATCTTCCGTTCAACAATGCTCCTTTTCTCTGTCCTGTCCAAAATTGTCACTTTTGGGTGGGATTGATCATGCTGGACTCAAGATGACGTGGGAGCTGTCCTTCCCAATCTAAAATAATTGTTTAAAACAGGTCAGATGGACTGAGTCCAGTGGCCTCCTCTGACACCGGGGTGTGTAGATTGCAAGGTCAATGGCTTTGGCTGCAGTGAGGTCTAAATGGGTAGAGCGGGTGAGGAACTATTGCATCTCAAGTCTCCAAAGTCATAAGTATGGTAATCTAAATATGGTCACTCCTTTCTGGTTTTATTGTTTTTCTGTAGTAGGATAGCATCCTGGGTGACCTTCAAATGGTCCAAAATAACCAACCCTCAGCAAAGACAGAATTACTCTTTATTATAATCCTAAATTTTGGCGTGAAAATATCTTGGATGCTCAATTACAATGTTTTTCTGCTTACATTGCTCGTTTTAAAGCTTCTGCCCACTGCAAAGGCTGAACTCTGTACTTGAGATACTTCTAGAGCTGTATTGTCTTACCTCAGGGGAAAAAAAACAACCTGCACATAACCAGCACTCCCTCACATCTCCTGGTAACAAATACTGGGGATGGGCTATTTTCACACAGTCTCCTAAAATAGGTGGTGTTAGAATAACTTCAGAAGCCTTATAGACTCAAGCTGTGTCTGTCATTTCACATTTTTTAAATGTGTACTTTTCTTGGTGTTTTTTTAGATGGTTGGGAACTGCAGTGCACAGGGATGGATCTTGGTCCCCTTTATGTTCCTGCTCTGCAGAGGGTCACAATCCAGTCCACCATGCCTGTAATTTTATATATGTATGTGTATATCTATCCAATTTATAATTCTTACCAGTGTTTAAATCTGCACTGGGCAGAGCCAGCACGTGCTGTGGATATTCCTGCTGCAATTTCTAAAAAGAAAACGCTGATTGGAAAGTTTTCATTCCTAATGGGATTTGCAAATGGTCGGTGCTCACAGGGACTGCATTGAGGGGGGGAGGCACATCTGGCAGCTGTGACCCAGCAAGCGCTGTCACTTGCTGACCTACCCATGCACTGGGGACTAGCAAGATTTGGAAGGGGGTTTTGAGGAATATTCTGGGGTGTTGGAGGGGTCTGTGGTGGGGAAGGTAGGGCTGGTGGTCCTGGGTGTGTTGGGCACTGTGTGCAGGCTGAGGCAGGTCAGGTATCAGACACAAACATTCCAAATGTCCGTACAGATGGGATGGTTCCAACTATCAAAGTTTGTGAGATCAGAACAGGCATAAAATACCCTATAGATGAAAGGCCTGCAAGCTTTACCTCCCAGAGTCTTCTGCTGAGCCTAACAGCATGTGTATAATTTGCTTTAATGGTTAGAAACATCTGCTGTTAAAAGTGATGCTTAATATATTTGGCTTCCACTTCCAGTCATTAGTTCTTTTTATGCCTTTTTCTGCCTAATTAACAACCTTTTAGTACCTGATACTGTTTCCACTGAATGTGCTGCTATATCGTAATCAAGTCACTTCTTAATCTTCTCTTTGATAAACGAAAAAGATCAACCTCTTCAATTCTCTCATTTCAGACATTTTCTGCATCCCTAGAATCAGTCTCACAGATCCGGTCTGTATCTCCCGCAGTGTTTTACTAATCTCCTTAAAATGTCGGTGTGGACCCATGGAGGGCTCTGGAAGGAGTCCCTTGGTGCTGGAAGAGGAGGCTGAGCCACCTCCTCACTCCTATTTCCAGCTCCAGGCTTCCTGTACAGAGTGAGTGCAGGTTTGCCAGGCAGTAGAGACTCATCTTCATCGATATTTATGATATGGGGGGCTGGAATGAGGTGATCTTTAAGGTCCCTCCCAACCAAAGCCATTCTGGTTCTATGGTTTTACCAAATTCCACTGTGTGTGAGTGGTGCTGCCCCATAGTGAGATGATGATACCTTGGCAGTGGAAAATTCTCATTTCCCCCAGCTCAGCCAGGTAACCAGCCTGAAATCCATTTAGCATATTTACTATTCATATTCTATAGTGCGTTTTATTTTTGTCAGCATGTCATATATTACTAGGTCAAAATACCTTTCGGACATCAAGGATATTGCTTCTGTGCATTACTAATATCAGATGTGCAGAGAATAAAATCAGGTTTGCTTTGCCGTGACCTATTTTTCCTAAAACCATGTTGATGGGCTTATTTGTGTGTCCTTCAGTTCTCTGTACTGTCTTTTCTGCCTTGGACAGATGTCTGGCTCCCTGTCCCCTTCAGGCCATACCTTTGCCTTCTTCAAGCAGAAGACTCTTCCAGCCTCCTAAAATTTCCTCTTAAAATTGAACATCAGCATGCAGCAGTTTTCTTAGTTCTCTTAGAGTTCTTGGATGCAAAATTATTCAGTTCTGCCAAATTTAAATATCTTCTGGTGCTGGTAGATGTTGTTGAATGTTCTTCTCAATTGCTAATAAGATGGAAATGCTTCATTCTCATAATGAGTGTTACTCTGCTTGTTCCAAACTGTTCCAGGACAGTGATTACAGCACGTCCATCATATCTGTCTCATTAACAGCTCCTCCATCTCCACCCAGTGATGGACCCCCATCCTTTCTAGGAAGAGTCTGGGTGTGAATCTTTACTAATCCAACCCCTGTAACTTTTGATTTGATGAAGAACTGGGCAAACAGGACACAGGAATAGATGGAACGGGATTATTTAATTGACTTGCATTTAGTCCTCTAAATGCTTCTCTTGTAGCTTGCAGATTCATGATGCAGGGGGAAGATGCCCAAAAACAGTAGAGGGAAATAGGGGGAAAGAGTATGAAAAGAATTATTTTCTCTACTATTTCTTTATCACTCAGGCCTTTCCCTTCTCCTTTCTCCTCCTTGGGGGGAGGATCTTTGGCAAGACAACTCAGCCCTTCCTCTTTGCTATCTTCCCTGCAGCATCCTCTAAGTTGTCTTTGATCTGTGTAACCCACACGGTGTGTCATCGGCTGCATCAGTGGAGGCAGGCCAGGCAATTTGTGATAATCCCAACCCAATTTACATTTCAAATGCTTGCTTTGGGAGCTCATACCCCACTGTATTTCCTGCAGCTTTCTCCTGCTCCTCAGGACAGACGTTCCTCACCAAGTCACCAAGGGCAACTAGATGTTTCTGTCCCATCTAAAAGACCCCCTGGCTTTTTCCTATCTGGGTCATAGGTTCACTGTGAAAAGTGAGAAAGCGACAATGATCCCTGAGCTCAAGGAAGTGCTGGTGGGCTTATCCATGAGCCACATGCTGCTCCAGTGCCTCCCAGAGCCAGGGTTTTCCTGGAGGAGCCTTGGCCAAGGGCAAAGTGGGGACTGTGTGTGGCACAGGGAGGGAGTGGATCTCCTCTTCCCCCAGTATGCACCTCACTAAGAGTCTTAAAGTGCTGGTAAGGAGATTATGTGAAGAGGGAAAATTTGAATTTCTTGCATCCTGGGAACAAGAACCTGAATAGAAAGGATTGGTTCTCCCTTAATTTGAGCTGATGGGGATGGTGGGCAAAGCCGATGGGATTTTGGTAGACACTGTCTTGAAATAGAACAGTGGGAAGAAATTCCAGGGGGTGTGAAAGCAAAAATAACGCGAGAAATTCTGGATGTCAGAAGAGAGACTGCAAGACCCTAAGAAATTATAAAAACTGCAGTACTATTTTCAGGAACTAAATATAATGTGGCTCCTTTGGAACAGCTTGGAGAAATGACAATGTGGCGCGAAATTGCTGGGGAAATTGAGGCTGTTTTCCCTCGGCTCCAAGTGAAGGACTCGAGCGGAGGATGGTGTAGAGAGTGGTGTGGGAGCTCAGCAAGTACAGGGAAGTCTGGGAAAAGCACAGAGCTGACGTGCAGCCAGGCTTGTAAGGTGATGGGAAGAGCTTTGCTGGAGGCAGTGCCAAGCCTTGGCACCCAGCAGGTGCTGGGCAAAGAGGGAAGGGGCAAGGTGGGCAGGTGGAGATTTGTTCATCCACTCCCCCTGAATTTGAACCCTTCTTTCCTAGCTGATCTGAATTTCCTCCGTTTTTAGAAAGTTTATTATTTGAAGGCTGGCCTTTATGGGAACCCTTCTGAGGAGGGGACTTGTAAGGAGGGTTTTAGGGTTTATCTGCCTCACACCTCAAGGACTTGCCATCATGTCCTCTTATGACCCAACTGAATCTCTGCAGGCAGCTCCTATGAGCAGAAAAAGGTTGGAATGTGACCGTTGTGTGATTGGAGTGCAGGGGGAAAAACCCTGTGGCCAGGTTATGAATCACCCGTCCCTCCAACCGTAGGACCAAAAAGTTGAGCAGACCTGGAGCTGTGGGACTGGGCAAGGTGATTAATGTCTCTGCAGCAGGGATTAAGCCGAGCCTTAGAGGTGATCCATAACACTGGAATGAAGAGATGGCTTCTGGAATGAAAGGCAGGAAAATCCACACCTTGTGCAGTGGGTGCAGGCCTGTGGGATGTGCAGCCCCAGAGAGCACAGGGGTCAGGAGCTGTGGGGTGCTGCCCCTGCCAGGCTCTGGGTCTGCTTGTCCTGGGTGCAGCTCCGGTTTTTGGGAATGTTCTGGTCCTTTTTGCCACCTTAGTTGCTTTTCTTGGAGAAGTCTTTTGCAAGCAGACCTGGCTGTCCTGCTGACTGTGCTGTATATTAATATTTGCAGAGCTGCTGAGCATCCTGGTGATTCCTCATACGGAAAGGCTCTATAGCCTCTTTAATTAACTTAATTTAGACATTAGTGTGTCACAGGGAACATCTCTCGTGGGGAAAGTCTTTCGTTTATCACCACTTAGCCAGGGAACTATTCTATTTTTCATTCGCATGCAAAAGTTCATCCTGGGGAGAGTGAAAATAAACCCTTTGCTCCCCAGCCTGCACTTTGCCTTCCTGGAAGTGCAGATGAACTGTGCAAGGAGCAGCAATCTTTGCACTCCCTTCTAGCATTCCAGAGCCAAATTGTGAGGCAAAATATCACAGCCACTGCACTGATTCCAGAAAATCCATCTCTGCTAGCCCCAGGGAAGCACTGAGCAGGGCACAGTGGTGTTTCCTCTTTTGGCACTCGCTATTCTCTTTTATATCTCTGGTCACCCAGCAGGAGGGAAAAAATGGGCTTTGGGGAGGTGGTGGAGCTGTGAGCCCTCGGAAAGGCCCCTCTTTCCCCAGCAGAGGCAGAGCCTCGTGGCAAGCAGTCACTTCACAGCAGAAGCCTTGGAAGCAGACCAAGACTAATTAAAGCTGGCGTTCACGCCGGCGTGCTGTGCCGTGGGTACCTGTGACAGATGGGGGCTGCTCACCCTGACTGCGAGGTACTGCTAGTGAAGAACATGGTACCAACATGTTTTTCAGGGGCTGATGGCTGGTTCCTGTGGCTATGTGGGGTCTGTTTGGGGAGAGGTAAGGGTGTGCTGGGGCTGCCTGCAGGCAGCTGTGCCTGCCCATCACTCACTGCCCGTGTCCTCTCCTTGTCTCACAGGTGAAGGAATGGCTGTGCTTGAACTGCCAGATGCAGCGGGCGCTGGGGATGGACATGACCACCGCTCCTCGCTCCAAGAGCCAGCAGCAGCTGCACTCCCCTTCGCCATCCCCCTCCCAGTCCCCAGCCAAGCACCCACCACCCCAGGCTGCAGAAAAGACCCCACCAGCCCCCCGCCCCCTGCCACAAGAGCAACCCAAACCTCAGCCCGCAACGCCGCAGAGGGACCCGCACGGCCAAGGACAGCCAAAACCTCAGGAGGCGGCCAGGTCCTCCCCGCAGCATCAGGCCAGGTCCTCCCCACAGCATCAGGCCAGGTCCTCCCCACAGCATCAGCAAGCCAAGCCTTCCCCCTCTGAGCAAAGAAAGACGCCGGGAGATGTGGGGGCGAAACCTGCTGCCCCAGCCCCTGGGACTGGAGCACCAGAGCAGCCCCAGGAGGGGCTCACAGGGAAGCTCTTTGGCTTTGGGGCATCCCTCCTGACCCAGGCCAGCACGCTCATGTCTGTCCAGCCAGAGGCCCCTGCTCCGAGCCAGCCGTCTCCTGGCAAAGTGCCTCCAAAAATTGTCTTCAGCGATGCCAGCAAAGAGGCTGGTCCCAAAGCCCCAGGGGCACAGGGCCGGGCTGGTGCTGCGCCGGCGGCGAAGCCGGGCAAACCAGAGCAGGGTATCAAGCCAAAGGAAGTGCCGAAAGCAAGGGTCTCGTGCCCCCTCTGCAAGGCAGAGATCAACGTGGGCTCCGGCGAGCCCCCCCAACTACAACACCTGCACAACCTGCCGGCAGCAGGTCTGCAACATGTGCGGCTTCAACCCCACGCCTCACCTCGTGGAGGTAAGGGGGCTGGCGGGGCGGGCGGCTTCTGATCCAAGGGTATGTGCTCTCCTTGCTCAAAATGGAGAAAAGATGGGGTGCTTGCTTTCAAAGCTCTATAGAAAACCCTTTAAGAAACTGCTGAAGCCAAGTTTCTCCCGGCGGAAGCTGCAGGGCTGGAGTCAGTGGTCCTCCAGCTCTTGGCAAAGACATGTATTTCATGTGTGTACACTGATTTCATGCTGGTTTCAAGCAAGGAGCAGAGCAAGCCATGGCTGTTGTTAAGGGCACCCCCAGAAGTGCCCACTGCTCCCCAAAGGAGTCCAAGGGTGAGGTCATGCCAGTGCCAGTCACCAGCTGGCATCCTCCTCCAGTTGCTGTGGATGGAGGCCTTGGCCAGACTGGGAGGGGATGTTATGCCACTCCTGCTAAAGACTGCTTTAGATCAAAAGAGTATCCCATTCAAAAGATCTAAAGCAGTCCTGCTTCTCAAATGGTGAGGCTGCAAAGAAAATTATAACGGGGAAAAAAGTGTCAGGGCCTCAGTGAGAGGAGCTGGGTGCAGGACAATGGACAGGGCTGAGCATGGAGTAGATGTGGAGATGCCCGGTGTGCTTTGGACTGGATGTGCATTCTGCAACGTGCTGAGATGGAGTGCAAGGAGAGGAGAAGGGAGACTGAGACGGTATGAAATCCACCCAGTCTTACCTGTTATTGTTGAGAATGTCTCTGAATTGTTGTAATGCCCACCCAGGTCATCTTCCCAAGCACCAAGAAAGCACCTTAGCCAATTCTAGCCACTAGTGCCTGGAGAAAAGGGTGGTGCAACTGATTCAGCTGCAGCATCCTCCTACCCCTTCCACCTTGGAAGCTAGGGAGGGACATCTTTCAGGCCCTTCACCCCCTCCTGTAGAAGTGATTTGAGACCCTGACCAGAGGTGGCCCAGGGCTGGTAGTGCTGCATCTCGAAGCCAGTTAAGACAGAGAATTGATAACATCGGCACATGGAGAAGTTAATGGGAACTTGAAATGACCAGAAGTAGGATTGCTAATCTTGGCCCCATTCCACAGCAGATAATTACATTTTATGTCCCTAGCTCCTCCTTGCAGTTTCAATTACACCCAGTAATTTTCTGTTCTTCCTGAAGCTGCTTCTGCTGCCGCTCATGGTCACGCTGGCAGTGGAGGAGATGCTCTCCCAGAGTGCCTGTGGAGGTGCAAACCCCACAGAAAACCTTCTGCATGTACACAGCACTGTTTTCAATGCCAGTGCTCCGCTCCTGCTTTGCTCCCACCACTGCCTCCTCCCTGCCCCGAGGGCTTGAGTAAGGAAAGCTGTCCAAGTGTTTGTTCTTTGGGTAGGGCTGAACCCAGTGTTGGCATGCCCCTGGGCAGCGATGTGTTCCCAGGCTTCAGAAAGCTCATGGATTGGTGAAAAGGCTTTAATGTGCTTGCTGGCACCCAGCTGCTAATTAATTAATTAGAGAATTAATTTGAGGTTGGGCTGTAGCCAGTAACGTGGTGATCTCTGTATGTACCGGGGAAAGGTGAGCTCTCCTCAGCCCTTGTCTCCAGGGTCACTGGCTGACACCTGGGATTAAATTTCAGATTTTAAAGGCTGGGCTCTGCCTGGGTTCCCTCAGCTCGTGAACAAATGCCTTCAGACACCCTTGGCAAACCCACCCTTGCATTTTATCCCTCTTAGTGTTTCTTGCTGCAGCTCATCCCTTCAACATCTACAAGCCTTCACATGGAGGAAGACCCACAGCAAGGTCTTACCCAGGCGTTGTGCTGCCATGGGTATTGTTTCTCTTTACACTGAACCTTTGTCCAGCTCAGCATGGTTGGGCTGGTTTATGGGATTCGTTTTTATAAGAGTTGAGGAAGAAATGCAACACTTGTGCTGTGAATGTTTTTAACAAAAGCTTTCTGAGGAAAGGAAAACATCGCAAGGTCTGTTAATGTGGTTGAGCTTTAGGTTTGCTTGATCTTCTGGGAAAATTGCTCTGTGGTCTGATCTCTTTTTGCCTGCAGCTCACATGGGCTTGTCCCAAGCCCTGAGATTCATGCAAATACCAGAACTCACTCTTTGAAGTAGTGAGGCTTGATCCATTAATTGCTTGATGAATTAAGACCTTGGCTATAAGCTGCCCTTGGAAGTTGTGTGAAAACTAATGAGGGATTTGATCCCGAGTCTGTTAAGTGCCGAGGAGCACGAACTGTGGGTGAGATGGGCAGCACCCTGTGAATGCACCCCTGGAGCCTGGGCAAGGCTTCACCCTGCCCCACAAAGCATAAGTCACAGGGAGGGAGAAGGCATGCCCCACAGTGGCCTGGGTTTTGGAGGAAGGAGAGGTTTTGTAGGAAAATAGTGCTAAAACCGTGCGCTTCCTTCAAATAAAATTGTCACTTCCAGAAAGCATGGAAGGCTGTTGCCCCTATTTGCAACCCCCTAAAACTTCTGATTTCGCTGGAAAGATGTATTATTATACCCATGGTATTTTCATTCCCATCCCACTCCTGATCTAAAGACGGAGTCGGAGGCTCTGTGTCCCTGCCGTCCCATCCCACCCTCTGCAGCTGCCTGGGGAGGTATCCAAGGAGCTGCCTCCTCCCCAGCACTCTGTTCAGCCAAGTGCACTCAAACCTACCAAAAGAGAAGAAGGCACTAAAAGTGCTGTTTTTCTGTGGACTGGCTGGCCGAGCTGCGTAAGTGCTGAGCCACCCAAAGAAAAGGGCACTTGTGCTTCACTTGTTGTCCTTGCACCATACAGACTGATGCTTATGCAGGTGAAGGATGCCCCAAGAGTATCCCATTCATCAGAAGCTGGGTAGTGCCTCTGAACCCAGAGTTTCCACAAGATCTGCCAGCAAGGCTGGCTTTCCTCTGGCCTTGGGTCTTGGTGGGCATGATCAGAAGATGCTGGTGAGGACTGGAAGCCTAGGACTCGTGAAGGGTTTAGGGTGGCATTTTGGCCGTACATCCCAGGAGAAGCGTATGGACTGTGGTGGCCCATGGCTCTGGAAGCTGTGAGTGACCAGCCGAGGAAACCCAAAAGCGTGCCTGACTTCCACTTCCTCTGCTTGCTTGCCGTGATACACATTATCCAGCTTTAAATAAGTTGTTTATGTGAAATACCAGTACAGGTGCCTGGAGCTTCCTCCCACCTCATCACACCTCCTCCAGGAGCTGGATCATGGGAGCAGATGTTCTCAAGCCAGAGCCAAATTCCCTACAGCCTCAGCCTGATGCCATGCAGGAAGGGAAGAGGTTTCTGTGGCTGGAAAGACCAAGTGCTGGGACATTTCACTGCGGACTTAGGAAATCTCTCCTGTTTATGGCAGAGTCTGCTGAGAGAATAAGTGATCTGGCAAGAGCTGGCTGGCAGCGTGATTGCCCTGTGCTTGCATGATGTTCTCCCAGTAACCCCGCTTGACCCCAATTGACTCCAGGGGTTTTGTATTAAGGAGCAAATGAACTATGCATGTTGTGTTACTAAATAAACATGGCAGGTTGCCCCTTTGCCTAATTAACCAGCCTGAAACAGGAGCAGTGGCAAGTTTCGTTGCAGAACACTGCTGATTCCCAGGTGCCAGGCTGTGACCTCCAATGGGCACTTGACCCTCAGGAGGGTCCTCTTACTGATTTGTGGTATTTGTTGCACGCCATCCAGATCCTAAAAGTTATTTTTTCCCCCTTGATTTTCCCATGCATTGTAAAAATTTTTGTAACACTTGTGCTGTCATGGGTGGTGCTGCTGTGTTTCCTGCCTGGTCTCAGCCAGTTAATGCTGTTGGGTTCCTTATTACTTGCGTTAAATGCATATATAATATAGCATATGCCTATCATATGATGGTGAGGCACTGGTACAGGTTTCCCAGAGAAGCTGTGGACTTCCCATCCCTGGAAGTGCTCAAGGCCAGGTTGGATGGGGCTTTGAGTAACCTGGTGCCATGGACGGTGTCCACTGCCCATGGTGGAGGGGGGAGGGGATTAGAAGAGCTTTAAGGTCCCTTCCAACCCAAACCATTCTGTAATTATCCTGGATGTGATATCACGAGATGCTGCAGCAGCGTTTGCTTGAGCCCTTCATGGGACATATTCCCCTTGTGCTGCTCCCCTTGTATCTGCAGCCAGGTACAAACCAGCCCATTCAGATGGATTTCTTGTAAAGAGCTTGTGAATCACTGCATCAAATACTGTCTGGAAAGCCCCAGACCTCTCTTTTCATCACGATCCAAGAGCTCCTGCTGGATAAAATTGGTCCCTGAGCTGAACAGCTCCCCAGGGTGGGATGCTGCACTGCTCAGGTTTGAGATGCTGATGCTGAGGATGGGGCTGACCTGCCCTACTTGCACAAGCAACCGCGGCAGCTCGGCTGCAGGGAGGAATGCCTGAGAAAAGATACTTCGGTGAGATGAAAAAAGCTCCGTGAGATCAGCCCTTGTGCAGAACAGGGTGTCGCTGCCGGCAGCCGGAGGATGGGTTAGAGGAGAGCCGAGGAAAGGTTTTGTGCCAAAATTATTTTGGTGTCTGCACATAGGTTTCGGAGAAGAGCTAAAAAGAGAGCAGGGAGGAGCGTGGGGCTCCTGCCTCACCTGCCCTCGCTGCAGGGCGGGGCGGCAGCCAGCAGCCTGTGTTCAGCTCCCGGTGAGCCTCCCTGCCCCCTTCCCAAGGGTCCCTGCTCTCGCTGGGAATGTAATTAGCTCCTAGCCAAAGAGGATTAGCGGGGTTAAGAGAGCCTCCAGCTCAGCACTGTCCTGGGGTGGAAATCCCAGCCCCAGTCTGGCGTCTGGGGCCATTTCCCCCTCCTTCCAGGCAGAAAAGCAGGATCTATGTGCCTTAAGAACCTGCCTCCTGCCCTCTGGAGCACAGGTGTCGGTGCTGGGGATCCAGCAGCTCTCCATCTCAGAGAGCCCTGTGTCCTTCCTCCATGGGATGATCAGAAATGCTTTCCAAAGAGCCACCTGCTTGTGTGGGGTGACCAAGAAGGTGGGTGACAAGCAGGAACAGGGGCTTAAAGCTTTTAGGCTTCACTTTTCCATAGGAATCCAGGTCCTGTTATTGTCCTGCGGTTCCTCCCAGGCTCAGAGGGCAGCAGGGACACGCTCTGCAGCTCCTGAGGGAGCAGGGAGCAGCTGCTGTCAGTCACCCTTTTGAGGCTGTTTTCCCTGAAGTCGGGTGTTCTGCAATGACAGCTTGGCAGTGTCCCTGGAGCTCTGATGGGCACTGGGATGGCCCAGTCCCCTTTCAGGGACAAGAGGAAGAGCAAAGTGCCACTCTTGAAAGGTGGGCAGGGGGTTGGACCTTGGAATTTTCTGCAGGAAAAAGAGGTAGTCAGAGATGCAGACCACAGAGTGCAGTGATTGCTGGGTTTCTCATAGATTTTTGTGCAGAAATTGTGATTTTAAACAATACCCCAGCCCTGAGGGTATGAATATTTGGGTCAGTCACATAAACTTAAGTCAAACTGAGAGCTCTGTGTAGTAGGGCAGCACGAGAGAGGAAGGCGGTTTCGCTGGCTTGAGCCCTCAAATCCTGTTAAGAGCTGGTAATTAACAGCACGCTGTGACTCAGGAGTTTTCTGTGCTGCTGAACCTGCTGTAATTAAGCTGGCTCCTGCTGCTGGGCAGCACTGGGCTCCCCAGCAGCTCCTCCTGCAGACACGGGGCTGGAGTGGGGCTGGAATGGGGCTGGGGTCGTTGTAACCTCGCAGACAAGTCTGCATTAAGAGTGGGGTCCAGCCTGATGGGTGATGTGTGGCATTTGTGGGTGGTCCACTCATGCAATCCATGTTCCTGTGTGCTGGACCCCACTGCTGGATTTTCTGCAGAGCCCCATTGGTGTTAGCACTGTGTCTGCTGCTGGCTCTTGTCTTCTGCTGGTTGTGTTTTTGGAGCTTCTGGGAATGCTCCACACACTAGGGTTTGGCTCGCTAAGCTTGCTCTCAGCTTCTGGCCACTTTAAAAGTATCTTAAGAACTGCTGTTCCTTTCTTTAATCAGTAAAAAAGCCCAGAGCTCCAGGTGCCTTTCTTGTTTTAGCTGCAATTATATTATTAAGGGACAAATGTCAGCTGTATGTGGACCCTGCTGATTGATTCTTTGTAGGCAACCGCTGCCCACACTGCAGATTGTTTTCAATGGTTCATAAAACCAAACTATATTTTCAGAGGGGTGACAGTGGCTGAGCAAAGTAGGGGATTTCTGCCCGCTAAATGAAGATATATTTGAAGTGAATTATGCTTCCCCAATGCCAGACTGGTTTTCCAGAGCACATTTGCTGTGCCCTAGGACTTGGAGCTGTTGCCTGTTGTATTGCTGTGCTCCTGGGCTAGCAAGCTGCTAGGGCCAGCAGTGCCAAGGTGTCTCCTGAGCTGTCTTGCTGGGAAGTGAGTGGATATGTCAGGAACAAAGCCTGAGTGCTCACTGTGGCTCAGGCACTCAAAAGATTTGGGCTTAAAACAGGGAGCCCCTTGGCTTGGGGGAGGTCAGTGTTGCTTCTGGGCCAGCCCATGGTGCTGGAGGTGAGGTGAGCAGCAGGACAGATACCTGAGTCCTTCTCAACAGTCTGTAAGAGCTCTTGGAGCCACCACCTCGCTGTGGTTCTGCTTTAATTGGTGGTGAAACTTCATCCCTGTGGTATCGATCATGGTGTTTCCTAGAAAGTGACAAGGAAAAATTGGGGAAATGCTTTTTGCCCATATAACATGAATAGGTCTGCGTGGCAGCTCTTCTCCCCTGCTAAGCTTTGACAGCTTTTTCCAGAAAAAGCTTATTTTAGTAGGTATTGCAGATCTGCGTCTCAGGGGCGATGGCATTCTGTCCGTGATACTTCCATGGCACCGACTCATCCTTCAGAAAGTCACTCAAGCCATCCTTGAGCAGACAGACAGGGACAGTGACCTTGCAGCAGGGACACAGGCGTACGGGGCCGTCACTGCGAGGGTATTGGATATTCTCACCTGTTAGGTGCCATGAATATTAAAATTGACCAACATGGGAAGGGCCTGAGTAACTTTCCATCACCCGACTGAGGTTTCACAGTTTGGAACAGCTCCGGGAAAGGCTGAGAGAAGATCAATAACTGCCCTAATGCACCTTGTTAGGGACTTTCTTGACTTTGAGAAGCTTTGAAAAGAGATACTGTTGTGCACATGAAAGGTTGAAGGCAACAAAAATAGGCAAAGTGGAAGCACAGAGAGGAAGCAGGACAAGCTAAAGCAGCTGTACTGTTTTATGGATATCAGAAAGGGTTTCATATATATATGTACTGGAGAGCACAGTTCATTCACAAAATTCAGGTCACCTGGTTCTAGCACACGGTTTTCTGCCTTTGCTGTTCAAGTCAGACCCAGCAAAACCATTCTGGTGGGGCAGCCCTGGAGCTCTGTGCCTCAAGGAGTCCTGTGCCTCCCTGCTGCTTTGAGTAGGATTGCTGATGTCCACTGCAGCACCAACCCAGGGATGTCCTCTCAGCTCCTCAGATGAGCCCCCCTCACAGAGACCTGGTGCAGACCTTGGTGGACACCTCATTCAGGCACACATCTGACATGGGGAAAAAGTGAGGGGGTTCCTGTATCATCCTCCTAAAGCTGTGCCAGGTGCAGCAAAAAGCAGGAGATGATGGAGGAAGGGAAGAGGAAGGCAATGGTACAGAGAAGGCATGGAGCTCCCAGGGGAATGGGGACAGCCTGATCAATCATTCCTGCTCCAGCTGTGTCTTACATTGAACAATGAGTGTCTGAAGAAGCTCAGAATCAGTCCCCAGTGCAGGGACCTGTACCAAACATCAGCAGGTTATTGCCATCTCTACCCTGGTAGAGAAAGTGCTCGGATCAGAGGGGTCTGGACCACACTTGGATCATGTTTGTGATGTTCAGCTTTGTGAGGTGGCTCCTTGGGGTCTGGTAGGACATAGCAGCACTGACCCTGAGTCCAGGATACCTGGTGGGGTGTGTGTGGGCCCCTGTGTCCTAGACCTCCCTTGCCCACCAGGAGCTGCTGGTGGAGGTGGTGGTGGATAATGCTCTTACAAAGATAAAAGGTGTGTTTGGGGGCGTTGGTTTGGAGGGAATCTTTGGAGCAGCGTGCCCTAAGGAGCACTCTGGGAACTGGTGCCTGAACAGGTACAAGCAGCTGATGACGTGGATGGTGGGACCACCTAAATCAGAGTCTTGGTCTTGAGCTGTGATGGGCAGACAGAGAAACAGCGCTTTTAGTGGGAGACGGCGAGAGGATTTGTCTGTTCAGCTCTTATTCCCACCCCTGGAGCAGGCACAGCTTTTCCTGATGTGCTCACAGGCCATTATACAACCTGGATCTTTCTTCTTTCTATTTTTTTTAATAACATGCCATGTTAATGCTTTATTTGGGAACATGTTGGGACACTTAATCGAGCATTTAATTGGCTTTGTAACAGTGGATTTCTGAGTGGGCTGAGGAGGAGGCAGCTTTAGGGCTGGGCCACAGTGGAGGTGCTCAATTTTCAAGCTGCAATGGAAGCATCTCAGACTGAGTTGGCTGGTGTTGATCCACTTACCAAAGCACCATCGTTTTTCCTGTTGAGCCCAGTGTCATTTTGCTGTTGTATCCTACAGACTTTAGGACCTGTAAAGGTCCATGGAACAAAATGAGAGTGAGGAGAGGGACTGCCAGCGTGTGGTCGTGCTGGGAAAGAATCCAGTGGGAATGCTGATGATGGGATGTGATTGTTGGGGATGGGTTTTGCTAGCTCAGGCCAGGCTCTTGTGTTGATTCCCTTCTTGCCACATCCAAACTGTGCTGGTAAAATCCATGGGCAGGACAAGCTCACGTGGGCAGCACAGTTTGGGCTCTGGGGTGATATTGGTGATGTGCTGCTAAAGGAAGCCCAAACCTTTATCACTCTCTATTGAAAGCTGTGTCCTTCTGCAAGGATCAGCAGGACCTGAAAGGCAATTTGTGGTATCTGCCACTCAACCAGTGCAGGGTTCCACAGTTCAGGATTCAGCCCTTGATTGTGTGCTGGGATGCCCTGTTTTCCCAACTTTGTGTGTGCTGGGGTGAGCCATGCAACGTAAGGACCAAGATCCCATCTCCCAAGGAGTACATTGGGTGCTGGAGAAAACACTGCTGGGCAAGGGAAGAAATTATATTTATTTTTATGGAAAGAAATGGCAATATTGGTGTGGTTAAAAATTACTGCTCGGGAGGTGGCCAGCTGGGTGTTCCTGCTCTTCCTCCATTAAATCATAGCATCACAGAATAGTTTGAGTGGGAAGGGATCTTAAAGCCCATCTGGTTCCAATCCCCATACCATGGGCAGGGATGATCAGGTTGCTGGTGGGGCTTTGCTGGAGGGACCCAAGCCTATCCCATCAGTTGGCACTGCCAGGAGATGTGGGATGTGGAGCTGGGCCCTCACCATCTTCCCTCTCCTCGAGTCTCCCTGCAGCATAAGCTCTGTTCTCCCGTGAAACAAAACCTTCCTCTGTGGTGGAGAGGGAGGCCTTGTATAATTAATGTTGCCAGGGGAGTCAGGGTTCTGCAGTGCTGCAGTGCCCGGGACTCTGCTGGGCTCCAGTGCGGCATTTCCTGCACACAGCTGTCCTCTGCCGGGCT
>JAHLSL010000013.1:2035041-2053009 GCA_025920805.1 Petroica traversi | reverse complement strand
TCTGCCGGGCTCCAGTGCAGCATTTCCTGCACACAGCTGTCCTCTGCTGGGCTCCAGTGCAGCATTTCCTGCACACAGCTGTCCTCTGCCGGGCAGCAGCGAGGAGCAAGCCCTGCCAGGGCACTTCAGCCTCTTATTTCAAAGCACAAAACCTCACAGCATGTGAAAAGGCAGAAAGCTGAATGGGCGAGGGAGGTGCACTAAGGTGCACTCCTTCCTCCTCCTCCTGGCCTGGTTTCTGGGCTGATGAGCTGGGGAAGGTGGATGGCACCAGCCTGAAGCAAAAATAAACACTAAAGTGAAATAGAAAATGAGATCAAGCTCATTCTTTGAAGCACACCAAGGCTCTGAGCCTGGGAAGGTCTCTGAATGGATATTTTGAGCAGTGTTTCATTCTTACATTACCCAGGCTGGTTTTCAGTGTCGGTGGTGGAGCTATTAGTGTGGCCTGTGGCCACCTTACAGTCACCTTTCCAATGATTTTTCTGTCACAGGGGTCAGGGACTGAGTGGAAACACATGATTGAATGCCTTTTTGGTTGACATTTGCTATATAAGTTGAGAGGAAAATGTTTCACAGGGACAGTTTGTCTTCTGGAGGTGAGACCCTCACAGAAGGTGGGTCCCCATGTGGCACCCCAGAGCAGGTGCTGGGTGGCAAAGCCCCAGATGATAGAAACAGGTTTATTTTTAATTTTTATTTATCCTAATTTTTCTGTTCTCCCAGAGGAAATTCTTGCATGGTTTCTGAGGACCCATATCCTGGCATGAGGAGGAGTTGGGTACCAAACCTTTACAGGCACTTTGACCCCTCCAGGGGGTTCATCTGCCTCTTACCTGCTTAAAAGCCTCGTCACAGGACCTTGTGAATCCTGGCTTCCTCCATCTGCATTTTCTCCACAGAGCACTCCCTGTTCATCTCCCATCCCTCAGTCAACCCATTCAGCACAGATCTTCATCCCTGCCCCTGTCACTTATTCTGGAACAGCTTTGTTTTCCTACATGTCCCTATTTTTTTGTGCCTAAGAGCAGCTGCTCCACTGGGCAGAGAGAAGCCATGCTGCAGCTTCCTTGGTGCTGAGACAGGATTCCTTAAACACCCTGATGCTTCCATAGTCTCTTTCTTCACATAGGGCTGTAAACGAGCTCCTTTCCAATGAGTGGGAGTGTAGGAGGGATTAGCCAGGAGGTGCCATTATTAACGCAAGTGATTGTAATTGTAAGCCAGGGCATTAACAGAGATGCTTATGCTTGATCCAGCAATGATTGCACTCCTTTCCTTCTTCAATTTTTATCCCTCTCCTGCTCCTGTGTACAAGTGGAAAGGCTTTTTCAGAGTTTAGGCTTCCGCTTTTCCATCCCTTGTCTGTTCATCCTGCAATATTTAGAAAACATAGGCAATATTTAGCAGCCACCAGGGGATAAAATGCTCCATCAAATGTGTGATTGTTCCCTGAGAAAATAGGGAGTTTTTAGGAAATGTCCCTAGAGAAGCTGACAAAGCTAAGGAGGTGCCAGAGGGGCCAGTGAGGGCTGTGGTGTCTCCAGGGGTTTGCCTGCTTCCTGAGGGTATTGATTGCTCCAATGGGAACTGAATTTCTCTCTGCTGTGAGGATGGTCAGGCCCTGGCACAGGTTGTCCAGGGAAGCTCTGGATGCCCTATCTCTGGAAGTGTTCAAGACAGGCTGGATGGAGCATGGAGCAACCTGGTCTAGTGGAAGGTGTCCCTCACCATGGCAAGATGGTGAAAAAAGATGATCTCTAAGATCCCTTCCAACCCAATTTATTCTAGGATTCTATGATCTCCCAGGGGGAATGCCAGTGTCTGCTTGGGACTGATCACTTCCAGCATTGGGGGTGATGATAGGCGGTTCCACCTGCAAGTGGCTGCTCTGCCACCCAATTAATTTTAATTTAAAATCCCCCGAATTTTAAAAGCAATCCTGGCCAGGCATAAGAAAATGGATAAGATGGGACACGAAATAACATTTAAAGAGGGAACATAGCCGTGGCTTTGCCATGCCCCCAGGAAAGTGAGCAGGAGCTCATGTGCCTGCCCTCTGGCAAAAGGACATCCAAAATTATTTATTACTTTGTGCTTTGCCAAGAGTTTCTAAATATGTTGCTTGAAATGGCACCTAGAGAAGTGAGATCTTCTAGGCAGTACACAAAATGAGCTGTTATAAGCAAACAGCCCATTAATAGGAATGCTGGCACCTTCTCTTTGAAAAAAAAAATCCTCCTTTTGGGTTGTTAAATTGTTGTTTGCAAACTGAATGGTGGTTGGTTTATAGTCCTGGTGCAGTCACAGCCAAACACAGGTGTGCTGAGAGCAGTGGGGAGCTGCAACTCCCAGCGAGGACAATGCCAGGAATCCAGGTATTAAATGTGCCCCCAGCCTGAGAATTGCAGCTTGAGAAGCTCAGCCAGGGGAGCCTTCTGCACTAACACAAAGGAATATCAAACTTTTTCTTTAAAATTCCTTCAATTCTTTGTGTGGCAGAATGGAATTTGCTGAGTGGGGGTGGGCAGAGGTGTAGCCCAGCGCTGGACTTGCTGCCCAGCTGAAATGCATTTCCCTGTGAGGCTGTTCCTTGAGCTGATTTTAAAGCTCTTTAGAGCTCCTGGAAACGATTCCCCAACAAAGCAAATCGTTTCAGCTAATTAAGAACCTGATGAGAAAGCCCCAGGTAATACTTTGCAACTTAAACAACTTTCTGGGGTGTTTGGAAAAGGAACAATTTGAAAGGCGCAGCTGCTGTAGTTTTATTTTGTGTGTTGGAGGGCAGAGTGGAGGCACAGGGATCTGGCAGACACGGCTGTGGTTACTGCTGTGCTTTGTCCTGCTGGTCACGGTGGATGTGGAATGAGGTGAAGGGGACAGTAGGAAGCTGGGATGTCACAGCTCTTGTCCCTTGTGGATGGTGTCTCTGAGCATCCCCGCAGCCAGACTGGTGGGGTTCAGCCTCTGGGGCACAGGGTGAGTAAAACATCTTCCCCAGCACATCCTGCAGTCCAAGCTCGGTGCTAGACTGGTCCATGTGCTGCTGTCATGGTCTCCAGCTCTGCAGAGTCTCAGGGAGGCAGAAAAACCAGGGTGCTCTGCAGAGCGTCCCCTGGGTTTCAGGCAGGGAGGATCCAGCCCTGAGAGCTGTTCAGGCTCAGCCATGCAGAAATCCATGGTGACTGGGGAAAGGAACAGTCCCAGCTTCCCCCAGCCCTACGGGCAGGAGCCGGTGGAGCCCACGCACCCTCTTGCCAGGGCTAAAAGCCTCTGCAGGGGCTGTGCCTCCTTTGCTGAGGATTATTTCAGTTCTGTTTCTGCCTCACTGAGGCCCTGCTGAGCCAGTGCCAGCTGTCCCTGTCTGTGCCAAGCAGTATTTGGGAACCAGGGCAGGCTTTTCCCTGTCTCTCCTCTCCATGGCTATAGGTCCCCCACCAGCGAACCCTCGAGCTGCCTCAAAACTCATTCTGGCTACAACCACCAAAATGCACCAGACCCCCTCAGCAGAGCATGGGGCTTTATTTCCAAAGTGTTCTCTTCACTGCTGCTTTGCCTCCTCATCTTCCCACTGCCATCTGCTCTGCCTGCTAAAATAAGGCAGCGTGCTGCGGGTGAGCGGTGCTGTGCTCAGGGAGCTTCTGCTCTGCCCAGGCTGCTCAGCACAGGGACCCTCTGCTGGGCATGCCATGGCCTCTGGGAATGGGGGGAAAGGGTTTCTCTACCCCTGTCCCTGCCCCAGTTTCAGGTTTATCTCTCCAAGCTGATGGAGACAGCCTTGCAAGGGATTTGGCTTCTCATCCTGGAGGTGCCCTTCTCCCACCTGAGGCAGATGGTGACGTGCTGAGACTGGATGCCCAAATTTTAGATAGTTTAAGTGAAATGAACCCTACATTAGGAGACCTTAAGTCTCTGGAGAACAGCCCAAGTCCTTCATGCTGCTCTCATCCCTTGATGCCCTCTCCTTTCCTTGTGAAGGAGTTACTGTAAGGAAATAGATATAGGACCACCTCCACCACTCTTTTCCCTGGAAGGATGAAAAGCCTCCATGGCAGATTTTCTGGGGGCTTCTTTGCACTAAAAAAGTGAATACCCCGGACAGGGTGGGATGGGAATCACTGTGTCCTAACACATGGCAGAGCATGGTCCTTCATCTGCTTGTGCATTTCTCACAACGCAAAACCAAGAAGAGAGGTAAGGTTGGGAGGTGGGGAGAAGATGTTTTGCAGTTAGCCAAGAGACCTCATTGCCTGGAAGAGAGAGTACAATAAAACACTGAGACACAAAGGGAGGATTTGAGGGGATTGGAGACACCTTTGGGAACAACAAGAGGGCTTTCTTAATTTATAGATCTGCTTGGGATCTTCAAATGGGATCACTGAATGCTTTGTACTGTCACATGCCACAGCTAGCAGCCTTTGGCCATTACTTATGCCATGACTGGGAGATAAATAGCAATCTCTGAGCTCTGACATGAGGGGCTGTTTTAGGGGTTTTTTTTGTTGTTGTTGTTGTTAGGATATTTGAATTGAGCTCAAAGAGCACCTGTTTGTCAAGCCTGTTGAAACAGTAAACATTGATTTCAGAGGGGTTTGGTTGACTGAGAAAACAAATATTCTCAAAAAAACAAACAACAAAAAAACCAAAACAAACAAAAAAAAAACCAAAAAAGCCAACAAACCCTAGTTTGGCAAAGAAATGGGGGTTTTGCTTTGGGAATAACCCCACAGAGTGTGGATGTGGGTGTAAGGACAGGACTTGTGCTGTGTCCGAGCCAGGGCAGGGTCCAGGCTGTGGAGCTGGATCCTCGGGATGTGCATGGCTGAGCCAGCTCGGGTGAGGGAGCTGCAGCAGCAGAGCCCACTGGCTGCTGGGAGCAAACACCCGCACTCAGGTCTGCGAAGGAGCTGTGAAATTCCCCTCCTTACATAATTCCCTGATTTACTCGGAGCTGTTAAGTATGACCAACAGTCATCTGTTTGCCGAGAGCAAATAGGACATGAGGAGAAGAGGAGCAAACTAGAGCTAGGCAGAAGTATTTTTAACAAATCTGGGGTTTTCTTCAGGCTGGAAGTCAGGGGAGTATAGCCAGCCTTCAGGAGGAGCAGGTTTGTTCAGTGCCCCTGAACTGCTCTTAAAGTGAAGCTTCTTAAATTACTTAAAGGGTTTACATGAGGTGGTTCCTCTTGTGGCTTCAGGAGCCATAAAGTCCCAAAGGCATCTGTCTGTCTGCAGAAAGGGCAGCTGGGGAAGGAAATGCCTTCACAGATCATATTAAATTGAGTAAACATGTGATTCATATGACTTTCTAAATTTTTTTTTAAAGCAACCATTTTATGTGGACTTCACCATTTCATTTCCTTTTGGCTTCTCAGCTGCATTCTTGCTGCGTTTACTCTTGAGATGGAAAATCGCAGCTCTTCCACCCCAGCAGCTGTAGCCAGTTCCTACCTCCTGGCTCCAGAGACTGGGCACTGCTGGTGGGACATCCAGCCAGGTCAGGCTCACCATCAAATCACCAGCTGGAGGGCTATCAGCTACCCCTAACAGAAGTTAAGGTGGTTTTCAAAAGAATCTGAAGTTTAAAATAAGTTCTGAAGATGATGAAAATTGTATTGGCCCCACCAAGACACGCTGTCCCTCTGTAGGCAGCTCATGATTCCTGACTCCATCAAAATGCCCAAAATGTGGGCTGTGAGGAGTCAGGAAACACTCAAGGTGAGGACAGATGGTGAGGACGGGGGATGTGTTCCTGGGGAGGATGGTTGGGAACTGTACCCAAGCAGGTGGGAGATGCTGGCCATGCCACTCCAGCTCTGCCATGGGCAACAGGTGAGGGAATGGGAGAGGGTGTGCAAGGCATGAGTGTGAAAAGATGCTGCTGTGAATAATTTGGGAAGTAAAATGGCTCATCCATCTTTGTTGTAACAACTCATGTTTCTAGAACGTTTCCCAGCCTTTTACTGTAATAGTTTATTGACCTGCACAGCAGCATGAAAGATTATGGGAGTTAATTTTTCAAGCTTATCGCTTGATTTATTCCATAAAGGTAGTTCATTTAATTAAAATATTTCTGCTGCCGGAATTAGGACTCACAGCCTTGAAGCCTGGAGCGGGGTGCGTGGGCTTTTTTGAAGCAGCAGTCATTTAATGTGGTCAAGCAGCACTGCCCACAGAAACCAAACCATCCAGCCCTCCAGGAACACATACATTTCAGGGCAAAAGTCATGGATGCAGATATCCCCTCCAGCTGTGCAACTGCTTCCCGTGGAAGGAACATGGGAGGAGGGATTTGGTGGCTCTCAGCAGTACAGCCTTGAGTACCCTCAGCCACCTCCTTGTGAGGGTTTCGGTCTCTGCCAACATAGGGTTGTTTCTTGGGAAAATATTAAAAAAAACCCTATTTTTAAAGCTTGGAAAGCTTTATGTGCAGGTATTGCAGGACAGTGATGTCCTCAGCTTCCAAGCCATACCACTGATGGCTCCCCAGCATGCTTTGAAAATTATCTCCTGTGATCATGAAAGAGGTTCAAACCCAGTTTTCTGCTGCTGGACTGCTTTGGGGTGAGGGGACAGGGGACTGAACAGCTTGTGGGGCGAGGAAGCTGAAGCTTCCAGAGATGCTGATTTTCTTCTCATTTGAAAATGAGTGTCTGATAGACACTTGGGGCTCTCTGCAATTTAAAACAGAGCAATCAGACAGCTTGAATCTGCTTTTATCAGATGCAGCAAATTACTAGTTGTATGGCTGGATATTTTAGTCAACACTAGCGCCTATGAAAAAAGAAGGTTTTGGTTAAATAAGACTCCTCTGATAAACTTAGCTTTTCTTGGATTTTCTTTCATTCTGTTGGAAAAACACATAGTGTATTTGTTTTCTGCAGAGTTGGCCAGGTTTCCCTTAGCAGGCATTATTTTTGCTCCAAACTTGAAATCTTCCGCATGCAGGTTCAAATGGCTCCTGAGGAGTCACAGTTATTGCATCAAACGTGTGAGTGAAAAAGCCATGAGGAACACCTTGCACCTACACCTGCTTCAACAGGAGTGGGGCTCCATGCTGACTGGGTATGGGCTCTGCTGGACCTGCTTCACACCTCCTGGGCGTTATGGTGGGGCTGTTATCATGCAGCTGGTGTTCAGAGATGCTCCTGCTGCTGCTAACTTTGGCTGAGAAATACATCCTGATAATGGGGACTGTTAAAGATAAGGCTGGTTGGCAGGCTGATAAATCTCGTTAGGGAGTACCCGATCACAGAGTAAATTACAGTGCACAGCCGGATCGATTCAGACAAAAATGAACAATATATTACTTCTTTATCAGCTGGGGAGAGTACACTCCTGGCTTAGTGCTAGGGGGTTTGGGGAAGCTGTGCTGGGTGGCACTGGAGCTTGCTGAGAAGATGCAGCTTCTCAGTGGGTCCATCCCTGGCACTGTGGGAGCAGGAACCCAGCAGAGTCCTCAGGGATGGGGCACTGGGAACAACTGGTGTGGGTGAGAAGGGACAGGGAGCCGGGACATGGTGGAGAACAAGAGCCGTGTTCCTCTCTTCTAATGGTTAGATCATTGTCATCCCAGTCTGTCTGCAATGACTGTAAATGATCCAGACAGCTCTATAAACATCACCTTGGAGCAAAATGGAAAAATTAGAGCTTGCCGTCCTTGGAACAGCCATAGCTAATCTGTGAAAACCAGACCAAACCCTCTGCTGCTTTAATACCTTTGGCTGGATTTTATTGTGAACAGAAAATCTTCTTAATACTTCATCCATTTGGATCCAGTCTCTCGGAACTGAGCTGGTAGTTAATTTAGCTCTTTCTCAGAGATGAAACAGAGAGGAATAGTAAGGCTCAGTGAAAAGGAAAATGAAAAGTGCTTTCAGCATCAGATTTGCTCTCTTGTTCCTCCTATTTTCCTTTTTCTTAAATACTCAGCACATGCTCACGTGTCACCTCCCATCATTGCACCTCCAGGTGTCCGGCCTGGACATGACATTTCTCCCACTTCTCTGGACATATGCTCCATCTTGAGTCCATCCCAGGCCAGAGGCAGTTTTATCTCCACTTGCTCATTGCAGAAGGAAACATCAGGTAATGGTCAAGGTAGCAGAAGATATGTTGGTGATAGCCAATGGCCAGGAAAAAAACAGGAGCACATCCAGATCGGAAATAACAACAGAGATAAATGAGTGTCAAAGCTGCTACCCAGTGGTGGCAACTGTGGGAAATCAAGGGTGAAATGTGAAATCTGGACCAAAGTGCTGAGGGCTGACCAGGTGCAGATGGGAGTGGCTGATAGAAACAGAGAGGATGGCCCATTGGAGGAGGGTGGGGATTGGCCTCCGTCTCTCCTCACCGTGTCCAGGGAAACCCACTCATGTTTATCTCCACCACCATTGCCCTGCTTGGCAGTGACATCTCTTCTTCCTGTTTCCAAAGGCAGCTGGCTTATTGCTGGATGTCTGTGTTAGTGCAGGAGCATGGCAGTGACACTGCTGCTCAGCAGGCTATTCCCAGGGCAATGGGTGCTCACCCACAGCCCTGGAAATTGGTCCCATGGCTTTTAGACAAGTCAAAAGCATCAAAGTGCTCCCCTCAATACCCTACTGATTTTTTAAAATGTTTTTTTATTTTTAATCTAATGAACTGGAAGGAAATATGTTGAGTGGGGAGGGATGTCTATATATATTCTGCAAAAGCACCGGTTTCCAAATTTTGGACAGCTGTGTACCCTTTTTTAGCAGCCCCTTCACACAGCCCACACAGCACCCAGGCTCTCGCCTTCGGCTCATTTGGAAATACACTTCCTTGATTGCAAAATAGTTTAAATCCTTTGACTTAGAAACATTCTTGCTGTTCAAAAAGGATTTTTTTTTTAAAGCTCCAAAAATACAGAAGGTGCTTCCTGCTGCAGCAGCTGCCCTAATTTTAGAGGGGATGGAAGATGGGCAGGGATGAGCAGGGGGAGCCTGGCTCAAGGCTACAGCCACACAGGGATGCTGGTGATGAGATGCTCCCAAGATGGGAGCTGCTGGCTGTGGGGGCTTCAGCTGGATGCCAGAGCCAGTGGTTTATTCTGGGGTCCAGCCAGATGTCCTAAACAGGTTGTTCAACTGGCCCCTTGGCATTTGGGTCAGTCAAGGTGAGCTACTTTCCCATTCTCTGGAATAAAATTTTTGGGCTCCAACAGTGAAATAACAATATCAAAAAGTAGTCTGAGCTTGACTACCACCATAGTTCCTGGAAAATGCCTGGTGGCATTTTCCTCAGCTTCTGTCCAGCCAGATTTGGGAAGGACCATTGCTGAGAGCTCTGGGACAGCCCAGGGGACAGCAGAGCAGAACACCTGTCCAGAGGTCAGCACTCCAAAAAGTCCATCCATTTACTGCAGCAGGCAGTGGTGCAGGGGAAGGGTCTGGAGCACAAGTCCTGTGAGAAGCAGCTGAGGGGGCTCAGCCTGGAGAAAAGGGAGCTCAGGGGGAAACTTCCAACTCTCTATAACTACCTGAAAGGACATTGTAGCCAGGAGGGGGTTGGTCTCTTTTTCCAAGTAAGAAGTTACAGGATAATGGAAACAGCCTCAAGCTATGCCAGGGGAGGTTTAGATTAGGTATTAGAAAAAATGTCTAATACAGAAGGGGTTGTCAAGCACTGAAACAGGCTTCCCAAGGAAGCGGTAGAATCACCACCCTCAGAGAGATTTAAAAGATGTGCAGATGTGGCATTTGGGACATGGGTTAGTGGTGGCCTTGGCAGTGCTTGGGTAACAGTTTGAGTCAATCTTAGAGCTCCTTTCCAACCTAAACAATTCAGAATTCTATGATTCTGCCGCAGGAGGTACTGCCCGGGATGGGATGCCCTGACCCAAGGCTACAGCCAGTGGGGTTTGCAGCTGGGCAAGGCGCTGCAGGTGGTCTAGGCTGGTCCCAGTGATGACAACCACATCTGCAGCTCTCCTAGGGCCGCAGAGGCTTGTGACACTTTCCCCTTGGCGCGGCAGCGTTCACCGGCCCGGCCATCGGCTGCTGCAGTGGAATAAGCTGGACTTGGCAGGAGCACAGCTATTCCTCGAAGGCGAGCAGAGGGGAGCGTTGCTATTACTCATCAGTCAAAGACTTTCAGCTGGAATAATCCTCTGCTGGCTGTGTGGAGTATCGAGCCGCAGGGTGGGAGGCTGTGAGCCCCATGGGAGCTGTTTCGCTGACCCTCGGGCTCTGCCATGGAGGGCTGGTGCATCCCTACTGCAGCCAGGAGCAGGGAGCAAAATCCCTGGGATGAGACGTGCGAGGGGAAGAGAGAGCCCAGGAAAAGGACTGCGACAGCCACTTTGGCACCTGCCTGTTGTCTGGCTGCCCATCTCCACTTGCCTCTCCCTTCCAGGGTTCCAGTAAAGCGGGTGGGTTGTGGAGCTGACACCCTGCTCCTGCTCCAGGTCCCCTCTGGGCAGATTTGGGGCAGGGAGGGAGCACTGGTGCAATACACACGATCTTCCCTGCAGCTGTCACGGGGCTGGGAGATGCCTCTGCCCATGTCCTTCCCTCCCAGCACGCTGACAGCAGCTCCAGTGCTCAGCCATGGTGTGCAGCTTCTTCCATCCTCTCTTTCTGTGTCTATTTTCCACCTGAGAGAGGTCCTAGCACAGAGCAGGGATGAAGTGGAGCAGATGGGAGGCAGAAAACAAGCCCTGTGAGGCAGAGCTCATCCCGGCGAGCTCATTACCCTGCACCGCTTTTAATCACATTATTGCAGTGTGAAGGCCATCAATACATCACACACATTTAAAATAGAGCTGGGGAGGGACCATCAGCTCCATCAGCCTGAGACAGGCCACAGGAACAGATAAGAATAGTCTGTTGCTGGAAAACACATCACTGGGTGGCTTAGTCAAATGCTATATATAGCAAGGGATTGAAATAACTGTGGTGGCTTTCAGGGGAGCTGATCTGCAAGCCCGGGGTTGTGCTAAAACTTGCCCAGTTGATGGGAATGAAGTCAATTAGTGTGGAGCAGTTGGCAGCTGAGGTTACTCGGCTGCCTGAGGTGTGTGCAGTCCCTTCTCTGCCGTTCCCTGCAGATGGACTTGGGAGCCCATGGCATTATACTAGGCGAGCCCTGGCTCTGTGGGTGAGGGAGCCAGGCAGGGGGAAGGGTGCATGGGGAGCTCCCCTTGCTCCCCCAGCCTGGCAGGCATCAGTGTGTGGCCGCTGGGCTCCAGAGACACAACCTGCTCTGCTGACCAGTGTTTGGGAGTTCCTTTGAGTGCTCCTGTTTTGTTTACAGATTCTATATATATATGTCTACACACATGCTAAGCTTCAGAAGCAACATTGCCGTTAGCAAGCACACACACAGACAGTTCTGCATCTAGCTTGAGTGGGAATTTGAGGTAGTGAAAAAATTTGATTTAGAGGAAAAAAAGGCACCATCAGAGTAATAAAGTGCCCCACACTTTCTGCCCTGTCCTGTCCTGGAGGTGGCTGTCAGTGGAAGTGTGGGACACACAGCCCCACGCTGTCCCCTCTCTGCATGCTGCCCTCAGTTTGTCTTGGTCCCTTCTTGGTACTGGGGCACCTCAGTCCTTTCCAGTCTGTTCCCACCACAGATGCAGATTCCACAAGCACCTCTTGCATGTGCTCCATCTCTCCTCCTGATCTCTGGTGCTTCTGCCTTCACAGAGCACGTTTTGTTTCCTTGCCCTGGTTTCAAATCCCATCACTGCCTCAGCCTCCTAGGAGAGATAAGGGCTGGGGCGGAGGTAAAACCAGGCCCGTGGTTGTCTGCTGATGGCACATGATTGTTCAAAGCACCCTTTGTGCCCTGCTCCGACTTTGTTATACATCCTCCCCTCTGTAATCAAGAATCTCAGAGAAGATCCTTTGGCACACCTCCCAAAACTATGGCAGCTCAGTCAAAGGTGTGGGGAGGGGGCTTGGAGAGGCCCTGGAGAGTTCAGTGGGAGAGTGGGCAGAATCCAAGGAGGGTAAGCATCAGCCTGTGCTCAGGCATTGGCATCTGAAATGAGTGAGCACCAGGCTGCCCAGGCAGGCTGCTGGTCGAGAGAGTATTCCAAGAGAGCCAAGAGAGGGAAGGGCACAGAGCACTTAGATGGTGGGGAAGCTGCAGCCAGACCCCCAGCATTGCCTGAGGTGGGTCTGAAACAGCCCTGACTGCCAGTGATCAAGCATGACTCAGTCCCTTTCCTTTAACACTGTGCTAAAAACCATGCACAGCACGGACAGAGCTGCAGTGTTCTTAGCACAAGGATGCATAGTGTCAGGGAACTGGGATCACACAGTGAGATGCCCCCATTTCTGCTGTGGCAGGGTGTGTGGAAGGTGTCTGATTGTCAGGAGCCCTCTTAAGGGGAGCTTTCCTGCAAGCGGGGCTGAGAAGAGGGCTCGAGTAGTGATTTTATGAGGTTCTTGTTAATTTGGATCTTGATTCAGATACCAGAAGTGTTTTCCATATTTTCCAGGCATCCATCTGTCACAGTGATGAGCCCCGCACAGTACTTGTCAGCAAATAAATGAAATATTCTGGTGAGATTCTCTGCATTTGATGCTGAGAGATGAGATCTGGCTTGCGAGATACTTGTACCTCATGCCGCTTATCTCATTTTGTACAGATTTTTGTCCCAGTATTTTAATAGATACTGTTTTGATTGTGTAAAATAATGCTGTAGAGCATAAGTCACTGGGCAGAGTCCCAGGGGTGAGATTGTGGGGAGCAGTTTGCATGGGAATGAAGACCATGGCTCAGCATCTTCCAGGCACTGGAGAGGTTGGGCCTAGGGGCTGATGGGGATGGTGGGACTGGTAGCCAGCAGCTAACTGGGGAAGCTGGGAAGCTTCTGGCACTGCTGGCTCCCACCAAGCCTCTCAGACCTCCAAGTCACTGAACAGAGGATTCACATGTAACTGTGATGCTGAAGCTCTCTGGCTTCATCATTAAAAAAATGCAGCAGCGCTGGGGGAATTCAGCATTTAATTAACTTGCCAAGTGGTAACATTGACCAGAATTATGCAGGAAGACTTCTATTTTAGTTAATTACGGTTTTGTTGTCGCCCATTAGTAAATTAAAACAATTGCAGGGTAAGACCCAGTGGAGGTTGGCGAGCACGGCTGTGGCCACCTGCCAGCCAGTCTGGAGCTCTGGGGAGGCTGGGCCACCCCATCCCTGCAGCCCCCAGTGCTGACCCCACGTGTCACCCACCCTGCGTGGCCCCCAGGAGGGAGCAGGGGCAGCCATGGGCACAGCACTTGCTGCCCATGGTTGCGGAGCTGGCAGGAATTGCGGCCAAATCCTGCATCTCCTGATGCCACTTACATGGTGCCCAATTGAAAACTGGGATGGTAATTCCACTTAAATAGGATGTCTCAAACGAAGCTGCCTCCCCTCAGTCCCTCGTGCCCTGCACCTGGGCTCTGTCCTGCCTCTTGTGACCGGCACTGATTGTCTCTCCAGAAACCCACTTTTTCTGTAACTCCTCTCAAATCCCAGTGCTTTGGAGGCAAGGGAAGCAGGGAGCCTGAGGAGTCAGGGCAGTGACCCTCAAAGGCTGTAAGCTGATAACCAGCTGGGCTGGGCAGCCCCCTGCAGGCTCACCCCCCTGCCTCTGGCTGGCTGTGTTCCAGTGTGCCCTGCTGTGCCATCACCTCTTCATTTCAGATGGCATCTCAGGCGCACTTTGGTTTCATCCCTCACCTTAATTATTGATGCTTTCCTCCGCCTGGAGCCTGCTGTGCATCCCAGCAGTGCTGCCCATCTTCCCTGCGTGCCCCAGCCCTCATCAGTACCTCCTTCCCATAACCTGTGCTCCGCATGGCTAAACCCCCCCCATGCCCACCACCACAGCAGTTCTAAGGCAGCAAACCTCAGTGCCAAGCAACGCCCCATCCCAATCCAAATCAGGGCCAAGGTTTCCAGCATCTTTAAATGTGGAGGCTCAGACAGAAGCTATCGTGCCTTTGCCATAAGCTCCTTACCCACTTTCCACCCCAGCGAGGGGCACCGGCTTCCTGTGCATCCAAGGGTTTGGACATGTAAAGCACTAAATACAGCCTAATTATTATTATCTTCGTGGGATCTGGTTAATCTCAATGGGGATTTACAAGCTGTTAGCAAAGCAGCCGCTCCTCCAATGTTTGCATTTTTCTCAGGGGCAGCTTAATCCCCTTGGCCGTGTTCTCTGGGAAATGCCTGAGGCCAAGTTATATGGAGGAGGAAGCTGCTTCAGAGCCAGTCCCTCTGAGAGAGAGCAAGAGGTGCTGTGGGATAACCAAACACCGAGCTGATAACGCTACAGCAGAGGGATGGATCATTTGTCACCAGCAGAGTGTGGGGCACTTCCACAAGGGTGGAAGGTGCCTCAGCTTCAGCATCTTTACAGACCCCTTGGGATTTAGCCCCCAGACACGTGGCAGGTGTCAGTGCTGGGGCTGATGGGGCTGCAGAGGTCTCTTAAAGATGGAACCAAGAGCTCAGAATAATTTACTGGAGGCATTCCACTGGCACAGGCAGCTTTGCTTGCCTCCACCTTCCCACAGCTGCCGTAGGCAGGATTTCTCTCTCCCTCGTGTGCATGTGGGAGCTGGGCAGCTCACAGCTGCTGCTGCTGCTGGAGTGTTCACTGCAGCCAGTGCAAGCTGTGATGGCAAATGCTGCGCTGGCTGCTGCAGCACGGGCTGCGCTCACACACAGCTCCACGTGGCACTGGCTGTGACAGGGATGGGGCTCTCCCACAGTGCAGGAAAATTCAGTTGTCCCTTCACTACTTTTCTGCCATAACCACACAGTGATTTTCCACGGGGATTCGGATTGAAGTGCAGAGTGCTGGACTGTCAGCAGGGTCTCTTCGGTATGGAAGGCCCCAGAAGTGCTGAAGGAAAAGCCAGTAAGAGAAAATGCAAACTCAGCATATGCCAGTCTCTCAATTTGAGCATCTATGGTGCTTGGCTGGCACCTCTCACAGCTGGCAAAGCCCAAGACTCCCCTGTGCCTGCCCTTCCGTGGTTCCTGCCTTCCTGCTGTACCCAGGCCTTCCTGCCTGCTTTGAAAGATGAGGAGCATTTCAGAGCAGAGCTCCACAATCTTTTTGGCAGAGTTATTTTTAACAGAGATTGTTCCCTTGCCCACTTGCCAGTGCAGTCCCCTGAAGAGTCGAGCTGTCGCATCTTCGAGAGCAGCATGGCAGGGTGAGCTGCTCAAACTGGGGCAGCTGCCCAGAGGAATGGCTGCAGAGCCACAACTGGGTGGAACCTCAGGGAGGAGGCTCAGACCAACCTGCGGAGACATCAGACCATAGAATGGTTTGGGTTGGAAGGGACCTTCATCTCATTCCAACACCTCTGCCATGGGCAGGGTCACCTTCCACTAGACCAGGTTGCTCAAAGCCCCATCCAGCCTGACCATGAACACTTCCAGGGATGGGCATCCACATGGAAATGATTAGTACTGTGCTTATCTGGTTGTGGAAGAGCCTTAAGCCTGATGCTGATGAGATCACACCAGCAGTGACACCTGCCTCTCCATGAGCTCCTTGAATGGAATCTGATTGGCACTCAGCATCTGCAGTTGGTACCTGGTGGTCAATGTTGGCCTTCCAGGGTCTTTCTGGGCTTGAGTTTTTCCCTGGAAGGGCAAAAGCAGTTGTGCCCATCACATATGCAGAGCTCCCCAGTCACCAAAGTCTGGCAGGTTGGGACATCATGAAGATATGCAGTGCCCCATTCAGGGAGGGTGTAAAGGATCTGAGTGAGAAAGGCTGAATAGTTCAAGGCAAGCTGATCTCCTCCAGCTCCTTTGGGACCATGCTGGGAGCTGGTGTGGCTGACAGGTATGGGCAGGAGCTGAGCTGAACTTTGCCCTGGCACATCCAAGCTGTCCCCTGTGCATCGTGCCCTCCCTCACTGCCTGCATCAGGGAAGGAGCTCTGGTGAAGAAAAAATGGGATTCCTGAACAAAAAATGAAAGGTTGCGTATTTCCATGAGGCATGGTTTCAATTTGTGTCACACAATCACATTTCCTTCTGCGGTCTGGAATAATTACACAGCGGAGTGGGGCGAGCAGATCTGATTCAGAGGCACGGGAACAGGAATGAGTTCTGAAACAAAAGAAGACAAATGCAGTCATTAAGATACAATAGGCTGCACTTGCCCCTTAATTAGACTTTCTCTTTGATTAAGCAGTAATTAAATATTACCGTGCTGAAAGGGATTTTTTTAATGGCCCTCCAAAGCCCTAATGTATTCTTAAGATGTTTGTGTGAAGAGCAGGGGCTGCTGCAGAGTGCTGGGTGTGGGAGGATGTTTTACACCTGCCCCTTCCCTGCAGGAGCAGCCCTCATGCTCCTCTGCTCCCTGCAGAATGTGGGCTGGATGGCTGCTCCTGGGCTGGATTGCCACAGGAGTGAAGAAGTGTCCATGAGAAAGCCCTGCTCCTCCTGGCCACCACCAGCTGCAAGGCATCTCCAGCATCTCATCATAATCTGCAGACTCCTGGGATGCAGAGGACAAGGCTATCACAGTGCTGCTGTCCCATAGGTATGGGATTTAGAGCCTTAGATTAGAATCATGGACTTTCTTAGGTTAGAAAAGACTCTTAAGATCATGGAGTCCAGCTGTTATCCCAACACTGCCAAGTCCCCACTAAACTCTGTCCCTTCAGGAATGGTTACTCCACCACTTCCCGGGCAACCTGTTCCAGTACATGACAACTTTTCAGTGGAGAAACTTTTCCCACTATTCAATCTAAACCTCCTCTAGTGCATTCTGAGGCTGCTTCCTCAATGTCATTTCATGAACCTCATCTTCTCCAGGCAGACCATGGTCTTTGGGGCCCCAGGGGACACAACTGGCTCTCAGCCCTGGCCTCAGGCTGGTCCAGCTGAAGACCAAGACCACGTCTCTGACAGCATGACAGTGCCTCAGGGCCAGCCACCCCTCGAGTTGGCCACCCTGAGCTTTTGGAGCCATAGATCAGCAAAGGAGAAGTCTAGGAAAAGAACCTGCAGCATATTGTGCTGTTAGCAGCAAAACCAAAAATATTTAAGATGATGAAACATTTAAAGGGAAGGAAATGTCAGACCCCTATTCCTGGACATTCCTGGGTGGGTAAAAATAGCCCTTGGGCGACCCGGGGGAGGAAAGCGCTTGTGATCTCTTAATGCAGAGCCCCTGCCGTAGCCCTGCGGGCATTCTGCCACTCACAGCCCCACTTGCCTCTGCTTTTTCCAGGCCATAAAACGACAGCTCTTGCTGAGAATTTCACTAGACGAGATTGTCTTGTTCTTTTCCTGCACAGCGTGTACTTTGGGTAATATCTTTGTGAAATTTTGGCGTACTTGTGTACCCAGTATTTTTGTTAACCTAGAAAAAAAGAGCCGTAAGTGTTATGATTATGCTATTAAGCCTTTATTGTATCAAAGAAAACAAATTGGAGCGAGAAGGGAGCTGTATGGAGCTGAGAAGTGTTAAGCTACGGTAGTAATCTGTCTTTGATTGTTTAATTTCACTTAAAACCGAAATACCGCAAGGCTGAACAATGAAAGAGATGCTGATGCTGAGGGATTGTGGGGGAGAGTGTGCAATCCCTGTGTCGCAGCCGTGGTGCCTCTGGCTGGACATCTCTGGGTTCAGGACATGGGTAGGGGTGGGTTGCAGTTGGATGTGGATGGTTTGCAGGGTATGGCTGTGATGCTGCACGCCCCTCCACACCTGGTTATTTGGTTTGGGTGGGCCGAGTCCTCTGCACCATTGCCGTAGGTCCCATCAGCAGAGCGCCTCCATGAGATCCCTCCATGAGCTGGGGTGAAGCTCCCAGAATTTCAACTTTTCCTTCATTCTTTTTCAGAAGAACGAATGGCTGTGCTTGAACTGCCAAACTCAGCGGCTGCTCGAAGGCAGCCTCGGCGACCCCGCCCCGATGCCACTGCCTACCCCCAAGCCGCCATCCACCGGCTCCCCGCGGCA
>JAHLSL010000013.1:1949786-2000041 GCA_025920805.1 Petroica traversi | reverse complement strand
GGGCGTCCTGGGCTCTCCCCGCTCACCGGGACCGGCCCGGCGCCCAGGGTGCGCAGGTGGGTGTCCAGGTGGAGTTGTGCGTTCCTCGGGGACGGGTGGCTGTCCCGGGCAGGGTGGCCGGACAGCCCTTGGGCTCTGCCCCTGTGGGGCTCCGTGGGCCCCGCCACTTCCCAGGGCTGACCTTGGCTCCGGGCACTGGCAGCGTGACTAACAGCAGCGGCTGTTCCGGGAGGGAGAGACCGCCTGGCAAACTTTATCTTCAGTCCTCAGAGCAGGTGACTAAAGGCAGGTTAGTAGTTCTGTCGCCCAAAACCGCGTAAATGCCGGATATTGCTTGTGGCCCCCCTGGTTTCTTGGAGGCAACAGGCTGCAAAGTGGCTCGACCAAGTTTCCAATGCCTGTCAAGTAACAGGCCTGGATTTACTGAGTTTTGCCACAGGTTTGAAGTTGGCAAACTTGTGTTTTTGGAGTGTAACTGGGTCCTGCTGCTCAGGGGGAAAGGTGTGGGCAGGGGAATGTGGGGCCTTGCTGTAGGGTTCACATTTGCTCCCTGAGGTGGTGTATCTCCCTTGGTCCTGGATCTTTGGGCTGCTAGGTTCGGGAAAATATCGCTGACATTCAGCTGTCCAAAATGAGATTAAAAGCTTCTTTTTATGTTAAGGAAACTAAGATTTTGCCTATTTTCTCTTAGCCCATCCAGGCAGGTGTTTATTTCCATCGCCCATTGCTGTCACGTGATAGACTACTAAATACCTCTTGCCTTACGAGTACTGTTCTTTACAAAACTTGCTATTTAACTTTCTATATGAAATGCTGTCTCTTCCCACCTTTAGATTTACAGATTCCTTTCTGCCCTTTAGGAGTTTCTAATTCTTAGGTTTCTTCAAACAGTCTTTGCTGCTATACTGAGCATCCTAAACCACTTATTCATTCTTCCCGATGCTTGTCATTGCACTCTTCTATCCTAAATATAGGGTAGTATGCCAACGGAAAGAGCTTGAGAGCAAGCTGAAGTGCTGGGAACACCACTGTTTACTCAGAGGAGTAATCAGCAAAGCCTGGCTGATTCCAGGTCGTGCCGACTCCTTGCTGCAGGAGTTCAGGCTCACTTCTTTGGGAGCTGGCACAAATGCTCCAATAACTGGGAGATGTTGCTGACAGCACCTGCTGGCTTAGACAAACCCATTTCTTTAAGCATTGTGTAAATAGAGTAGTAAATTGTGCTTAATTGTTGGTGTCAGACCTGGAGAATCAGTAAGAATTACAGGGCTGGTAGCAGTAAAGGTGTTCTGCTCTCACTGTTGCAGCAGTAAGTTTTGTGTGGGATTTGTTGACCCCAGGCACCTGTCTGCTTTCAGAAATGCTGGTACTTGTGTATAACTCACCCACTCTGTTCTCCTCATCTCCCAGTGCCCGCAGTGCTGAGCTCAGCTGCTCTCAGGAGCGAAGGAGGATGTGTGACAGGTACCCTTTGCCAGCTTCAGCCACGAAGCTCCTGGTCAGAGCTGGCCCAATGCTCTGGCCGTGACTTGTCTTCCACGGGTGGCTGCTCTGGAGGAATTCTGGCCTGCCTCTCTTGGGCAGAGCCAGGCTCTGACAGCGAGGGGGTAGCGTTGGAGGGAGCCTGCTGCCTCCTGGCTTGTGTGAGCGTGCCAGCAGACAGGCCTGAGAGGTGCTTTGGGGCACTGCACTAAAGACTGGTGGTCCTGCTGGGGATTGAGGGAGAACTCTGTGGTTGCAGCAGCTGTATCTGGGGGAGTTTTCATTCTTTAGTGTCTGCAGCACAGGTGTGAGGTGCTGGGTGTTGTCAGCCTAGCAGAGAAGGTGTCATGGCTCTGTCCTGGCAGGAGTGGTGTTGCTCAACAGTAGGAATGGTGTCTCCTTGCCTTTTCCGTGTTCCTCGGAGAGATAATGAGACAAATTGGCCTGGAGAGATAGCGGGGTGCTGTGCCAGCCTGGGGAGGAACTCCAGCTGATGGAGTAAAAGTCTGTCTTGTCCTGTCAGTAACTGCTATCTGAAAAGTTTTGTGGGTATGATTTTGGATGGTTTATGCCTTAACCCTTGTTAGCTGAGGAATAGTACTGGAGAGTTAAGTCTAGTGATAATTAATTTGAGTGAGGAAAATGCAAACGCTGAATTCTTCTTAGGCAAACAGGGGTCATGTAAATAAATGCCTCTGGCATTCTTTGTGGTGCTTGCAGACTGTCTACCAATTACTTCTGGTCTCTTGCTGAATCAGTGGGAGGCTGTTGCTCCTCGAGCTCCGAGTACTTTGGCGGTGATTTGGGCGAAATACAAATAAACACAGTTGGATTGACCTAGAGTATCTGAGCTCTTGGTATGCTGAAAATGTTTGTTCTTAGGATGTTTGTGCAGTCTGGAGAGCTCTGTACCTTAAACCCAATTTGCAAAGGACTGTGACCATGTTTAAGCTGTGAAAAATAAAATACCAACCCGAAGAACCTGTGCTTTTAGGGCTTGTTCTGTGAGATTGAATTTGAGCAAACTACTGAGGTGCTGGTGGATGGAAAGTTAATGTATTAACCTGTGTGAACACTCTAGGTAGGTGCACATCCTATTCTGGTGCCTTTTTCTGTCTGTATATCTCCCTGTGCTTATCTCTTGACTGAAACTGTCTCTGGTTCAGCTTTTCTGGGATAAAATTTTAGCTTGCTAGCAAGAAAAATGATTGTGTATGTTTGATGTTACCAATATTTTTGTCAGTGGATTTTTCATGAGCATCTGAACGGATCTGCTGATGCAGCAGTGTGTGAAGGAGATTCTCCAAGTCCCCCAGCCAGGCAGGCCCACTCCCTGTGCAATGGCTGAGCTGGTCATCTGGGGACCAGCAGAAAGCTCCTTGGATCTTGTGCCTGGCTTGTGAGCTGTTCTGGGTGAGTGAGGAGGGGGAGACAGGGCAAGGTGAGTGGCATGGCTTTGACTGGAATTGGATGGGCAACGGGGCCCTCCTGTTTTCCTGAATGCCATGTTCTGCTCAAGGTCACCTCAGTGCTGGTTTCTGGGAGCCTTGAGGCACCCTAGGAGGTTCCCTGGAATCTCTGCCCATGGCAGCAGTGCAGTCTTGCAGGCTTCTTCCACAGTCTGGGGTCCTGTCCCTGTGGGACCCAAGAGCCAGCGTGGGCTGCAGGGCTGTCAAGTGCTCCCCCATCTTACTGTGGCCCTTGTACATGTCTGTGGAGAGCTTACAATGGCTCCCAAACCTCAACAGAGATGGTGTTCAGCCATCTGGCCCCTGGCTGTGTCACTGCGAGGCCGTGCCAGTGCCACCACCCGTGTCCCAGGGTGAGGTAGGAAGGCTCAGGTTGTGTGGGAAGGCTGAGCTGGGTAAGCTTCACTGCTTGTGGAGAGCAGAGGTCACACCCCAGACATGCCATTGTGGTGCCTGCAGTCATCTTGTTCAGCTGATCTGTTTTGGGTTAACCTGCAGTTCAGTAACCTGGACTGTCCAAGGAAAGAGCTTGTAAGTCTCCAGCCATGAGGAGTTTGTCAACAGCCCAGCACTGCAGGGGAAAAAGAAGTGAGGCCCAGCCTGGAGAATAAGGAGGTGGGCATGGTCCCTGTGGTGGGTTAGATCAGAGCGAGTGGTCACCTCAGCCACACTCGTGGTTTGATGCTCTTAAAAGGGCCCTTCTCTTTCTCTGCTTTCAGCTGTGCCCTCTTGCCTCCTTCCAGAGGCCAGCTGTGGTGCTGAGCTAATGGATTGACCAGCTGATTCTGCTGATTTGGCATAAAGTTGGTGTTTTTTTCAGTTTGACCCTTCATTCACTTTGTAAGGCTTTTCAAGGGAAGGGAGTTGCACCATCCTTGAAGGCAGGAAGCCATTGAATCAGCAGAGCCCCCCTTTTGTTATGGCGCTCTTGGCCGTAACAGATATTTAGTTTTTCAGAGTTGAGTTGTCCTCTGTTTCACTGTCTCCTGCAAGTGTCCTCTAGGTCTAGAGAGTAATTCTTGGTGGGATTCAAAGTACTGTCTGACTTTGACATGAAGGGGGTGAGAATTGGAAATGGCAATAAAATTTGTCCCAGTCCCACAGTGTTTGATATTGTTTTGGGTTTTTCTTTAGAAAACCAGGCTTGCAGCCTCATCTGACCTGTAAAAATGTATTTGAGTGAAGGTTTCCACTAATGTGTTCTCTTCTCTCCTCTTTTCTCATGTTGTGGTCTCACTACAGTGCATTTGCCATCACTGCAACACCAAGTAAGGGTATGGTGTGTCTTTCCTGCTGTACTTTCTGAGAAGGGCTCGATTCAAACAGGGTTTACATGGGCAGCTCTTAAAATATTTTGTGTGCTGGTTTCTCTGAGCATTCCAGCAAACTGGCTCAGAAGCCCCTTCCTGCAGTACTTGACAGTGCAGATACTCCTCGTTAGGGACCTGACAAGCGGCATTCCTGCCCTCCCTCCTCTGGGATGAAGAAGTGGTTACAGAGGTTTCAGTTTACTCTCACGTAGTTCTAGGTCACACAGTGCTGGATGTGTGTGCTGAATTCACATGGCTTCTCTCGTTTTTTGAACTAGACTCTGCATTTTGACTTCAGAAAGCTTAATCTTCTGTGAAGTGTGTTCCTTAAGGGTGGGGATTAGCATTCAGTAATTTTGGTGAGTTTCCAGTAGCAGATACTGATCATTTTATATCAGTCCCAAGGGCTAGGGATTGATTTTTGGACGAGCTTGAGTGATAGTTTGAATCAGCAGTTTTCCACTGGAGTGTTGAATTGTGACAGGTGATGTGAAAGCCTTGTGCCACTGTCACAACCTCAGATTGCAAAGTGGGGACTGTGTGCTGCTGGTCCTTGCTAGGCTGGCTCTGATTGCCTCCTCCCTGTTGCCCCCAAAGGGACTCTCCCAGGCTCTTTGGGAAACACATCTCTTTCCAGAGCTTCCAGGATTTCCTTGTGTGCGTGGCTTCTTTGGGACTTTCCAATTTCAGTGAGAGAGACCAAGATCCCAATCTGTAGTGCTCAGTTATTCAGTACCCAGGATACTGTACAGATTCCACTCTGATCAGGATGGAAATAGTTGAGAGTTTTTTTCCAGTATGGCTTCTGTGCCTCTCTCATAAACTTTTTTTTTGTAAAGCAGTTCCTTAGTACTGGTCTGTAGCTGGGAGTTCCCTCTACAGTAAGAAGTTTCATCAGCTCTTCTCTAAGTATTGCTGAAATATAAGGTGTGATCTTTGTGTTGTGGCACTTGGGATTCCTGAGGAAGGCTTTACCCAGGTGTGGACTTCTAGGTGGGGAATGAGAAGCATATTTGAGGCTGCAGTGATTCCCTGTTCACATCCCTTAGGCTTTCTACTGAGGTCTTGACCTCTGTGGAGTGTGAGCTCTCTGTGCTGTAGGAGCTGATTCCTGCATGACAGACCATGCATGGTGTTTCCCCAGCCCAAAGGAAATATTTCTAGTGGAATTTTTATGACAGTGCCTGGGGGCCTACATTAAGGGGATAAAAGGTGGTTATTCTAAAACCTTCTCTGAATTCAACTTCATAGGATCCTACCAGGAAGCTATACAGAATCAGTGTAGCTGTGTCTCTTTTTCTCTAAAAATCAAACTTCTGCCTCTACAGATACAGGTAAAGGCTGGCTGGAGACAAGGGTGGGACTGTGCCAGTTCCAAAGGAGATTCTTCCTCTAGTATTTTTCCTAAAATTCAAAACTTCCTGTACCTATATTCTCCTGAAATTCTTTGGCATCTTTCCTTTCTCTTACCATAGCAAATGCTTTAAGACATGTGGGAAAGTGTAATTGCAGAGGAACTGGCATCAGCTGAACTTAATGGGCACAAGCAGCTCATATAATTGATTTGTTTCATTAATTCTCATTTTCAGTTCATTGAAAGCTTCTGCAGTGTGGTGTTTGTGTTTGTGCACAGAATAGCTGTTGTACGGGGTGTGTAACAGGTCCTCCAAGTTCTGCAGCATGGTCGCAACACAGAGCTGCCCATCCTCTGGGGGACAGAACATCAAGAATAGGGTAATCAGCCTTATTTTAATGAGTGCCCAGGTTAGATCAGGTGTTTTTCAGGCTGGGCATTAATGTTTGTGTTGCTGTAATAATGAGTGATTGGACTGACACTGTCGTGCATAAAGGTCAGTGGTGCTATATGTGTTTCCATGGTAGCGGTTCACTTCTCCACTGTGAGTTGTGTGGCCAAAATGTGAAACTTCGTGTTCTGTGTGTGGGGAATTGTGTGCTTCCAGTGGTGTTCATAAAGCCTGTGCTTCGTGTTTGTCTGTGTGCCTTGTGCTGGTTGCTCTTTCTTGAAAGAGTTATCACATCTTAGAATAAGATTTTATTTGAATAGCAGGGGTCAGCCTCTAGGGAGGTAAGAAATTTGATCTGAGAATGACAATTGCTGAGATAAATACAAATCTTCAGAAATGTGCAGAGAAAACTAAAGCAACATGTTGTAACGGTGCTGCATGCAAAACGCTTGAACCCTTGGCAATAAACTGTAAGAAAAGTGTAGAAATAGCCCCATGAAAACTTTGTAGTCAAAGCTAACATGAAAAAGGGCTTCACTTGCTACTGGCAATGATGTAAAATTGTATATTGGGGAATTAAAGCCTTGAGAAGGCAGGTTGCTCCCCTGTGCAGTGATGGTGATAAGCCAGGATAAAAGTTGTGTGCAATTCTGTGTGCTGAATGCGGCAGAGGAAAATATTCCATGATTACCATGGCTAATTTGGGCGTGAGAAGGTTTGCTTGAAGCCTCAGTCAGAGGTGGACAAGCTCCTACTGTCTGGAAGCAAAATTCCAGCCTGTGATGTGGTTCAGTCACCACCCTCCCCTCAAACCAGCGTCCCAGCACCGGTACCATTGCACTGCACACCCATTATTCCTGAAAACTGGAATGCTGACCCTCCTCTTTGTTCTGTGCTGCTCCACCAAAGTTCCTCCAATCTTTTAGTCGTTGGGTCAGGTGGGAGTGGTGCAAGTGCTGCGTGTCTCTGCCTCCTGCTTTCCCTGCTGGAGCCGGGTCCTGCCGGGACAGGTAGGGCCGTGCATCTCTCGCCAGTGCCTCAGTGCCTGGATGTGGCTGTGTGAGCTCAGCCTGCTCTGTCATCCAGCTGTGCCTGGCCCGTGGGTGTCCCAGGGGAGAGGGGCTGTGGCACTGTCCTGCCATCACAGGAAGAAGCTGTTTCCTGCAGACCTCTGTGCTGTGTCCTGGTGCTGTGCGCTTTGCTCCAGCGTGACCCAGCTCAGCAGCCTCCAGCCTTTTTCTCTTCCCTGAATGGCAGGCTCCTAAAGCCTCCCCTGGAGGTGCATAACTTTGTATAGGGAACTTAATCCTGCTGACTCCAGGTAAGCCTCTTGGCACTTTTTATGGATTTCTTACAGTCTGTTCACATGCTGGTTCAAAACCTTTGCCTTGATATGATGCTTCAGGAGATCCTTTGAGGGAGCTTCTCCCTTGCGCCACAAAGAAAGGCAGAGAACAGAGGAGGCAGTGAGATAGAGGGTTTGATTTTTTTTCTGAAGTTAAGATGAAGTCAAGATACTGCAGCTTGGGGCAGTTCTGAAGGCATATGCTTGCCACACATACCTGTGTTTTGCGATGAGTTGGCCAGTTCACATCCTGCTGGAAAAGCAATCCACCACCAGCATGAGGGACATCATGGAGAGCAAGGCTGGGTGCAGAGCTCTGCCCTGGGAGTGTTTTCTGGACTGGTGTTGTGTGTGGCTTGGTCACTCCAGCTGGGAGCCCAGCAGAGATTGCTCCACATGCTGAAGTCCTCGTTTCTGGTCATATATGGGAATTAAGGCTGGCTAAGGCAACTCCCTAGGCAAGTGTTTAGGGGTGAGATTCTTCTTTAAGCAGTGACTAAGACGATGATTATTAGTGAATTCTGCACAGCTGACTCTGAGCCCTGTTTGGGACCAGCAGTTGCAGGCTGTGCCAACTGGAAAAGGTCAGCTAAAGCTTGGAGCTGCCTGGGCACACGACGAGGTGTCTGGTTTGGAGCAAGGAAGAGCCACCCTCAGCTTCAGTAGAAATAGATGGCTCAGCTCTGCAGCCTGTGCTCAGCCAGGAACAGACACCTTTCATTTCCCGGTGGCAGTGTCTGCTCTGGTTCAAGGCACACGCTGGCATGTACAGAAGCTTGTAGCACACGGGTCTGCATCTCAAAAGAGCTTTTCTGCTCTCCCCTGGGAGTGGAGGAAGAGTCTTTATGGGAAACGTGATGATGTAAATCTAGTCTTAAGTAGCTTGGGGATCAGCTGAAGTGGCCGGTCCTCCTACCTGGGCTTTGTGGCAGCAGCCATCTGAGCTGATTTGCAAAGCACTTTCAAAGACAAACAGTTGTCCTATTTACCTCCTCTCCTCACTGGAGAGGAATTACCTGTGTCAGCAGAACTGAGAAGTTGTTTTTTAGTTCAGGCTTGGTGGGGAGGAGTATAAATTTGAACTCTTCTGGGTGTAGCTAGTTAAAGATCCTCCTGGAGAAGAAACACAGCAAAACATTGCAGCTCTCCATCTGGGTGGTGATCCTGAACGGAAGCACAGCCCTTTGGGGAAAATGGTGCTACATCAGGAGCTGCTACTGCCAAGCATAATGCTGCAGGTTTTTGCCTTCAGCTGGTCTCTTGGACTCAACAGGTTGCCAGTGCAGAGGCTGTTGGTGCAGGAAAAGAGGTCTTGCAGCGGCATCTCGTTCCATTTGTGGTTGGCAGGCTTTAGAGCAGTCCCTCGTTTAGAGAAGTCACATGAGAAAAGCATTTCATGTATTTTTAGATGCCTTTTAAAGTGGCTTAGTGGCTGAAAAGAAACCTGCGTCAGGTCACTCGCCTGCTTGCTGCAGTTTGCCCAGGAGTGCTGGAGTGGACTGTTAATGTGGAATAGATCCAGTCGGAGCCTTGTGCTGTGAGGGAATTGCTCTGCCTGCTACCAGAATGCAGCTGGCTGTGGGAGGTGACCGTAGCTCTCAGTGTGTGCTGCTCAGATGCTGCTTAGGACAATAGTGGGAAATGAATGGGAGATGTCCAGCTGAACCCAGTTTAATTTCTCTTTATCTTCGGAATTGTTTGGGTTTTCCTTGGTGTCTTTGTGCAGTGCTCTTGCCCAGCTCAGTTTGTTGCAGGGTCCAAACTTGGTGTGCTCAGCTTCTCTATTGGCTTGAGCAGGTGCTGCTGGCAGAAGGAGTCCTGCCTTTCCCTTGTGCTGGTGCAAGGGGAAAGAGAAGTGGTCCTGCAGACTCCACATCCAGCCCGGAAACTGAGCCAGAGGGGAACTGGCCTCGTGTTTGTCTCTTGTTGCATTCCTTTAATATGTGTCAGTTCCCACATCCACTTCTCTGGACACTGTAACTCTTGTAACAGCACAAAGGGGAGAGAGGAGTGGGATGGGAGAGGTGGAAATGTTTCCTTGGGAAGTTACAATGATTAAAATGTTGATGAGGCTGCCTGTGATGCTGCTGTGGGTCTTCAAGCAGGCCAGGGCACATCTGTCCTGTGAGGAAGGGGCAGGGAGAAAGCTCAGTCATTCCTTTCTCTACAGATTTTCCAAGTCTTTGCCAACTGGATGGGAGGATGCATAGAGCTTGCAGGCCCCGTGTTGCATGATGCCTTGAGATCTTTGTGGGCCACTGAATAGGAGGAAAAAGTTCACCGGTGTAGGAAGGAAGCATGATGCAGTGCACAGGAGGGTGGAAGTATGAGCTGACATCCTGGGTTGCACACGTGGGTGAGGTTATTGGTGTTTCAGATGTTTGGTGGCTGGGCTGTCATACCCCTGTTTACCAGATAAGAAGAACATTTTTTCCAGGAGTTCTGCCCTTTCAGAATAAGCTGAAAGGGGAGGCAATGGCAAGTGAGGAGAGCAGGAGACTTGAGAGAAGCCTCCCTTAAAAGCAGCAGTGTTTATGGAACAGCTAACACCAAATATTCACATAAATAATATAAGCTGTGATTTTTGCCTTGAATCATCTGGTGAGGTGACCATTCAGTGACGGTGTGTAGGCAGGGGGGACAAGAGGGCTGGAAAGCTGCAGATCACTCTCCTTGTTCTCTGCAACAATTTTGACCATAAATTATGGAAGTCTGTGTCTAACAAGAGGAGGAGGCAGCCAGACGGTATAAAACCTGGGAAAGGTGTTTGGTTTTTCTTGTTTACTTGCTAGAGTGGTTATTAATGGAAAGAAGTAATTGAGGGGAGACTGTCTTTTCCATCTCTTGAGGTCTTTGACTCAAGACAAGGTGCAAAAGTGACTTTAATCAAGAGGTGAAAACTTCAGGGACCCATGAATAGGTCTCACTAGATGCCGGCCTTCAATACATTATGGGCATGGTTAAGAACATAATATAAAATATAAATGTTGAGCTTTTCAATATGACCAGCTAAACTAAATGAATATTTAGAAAGAAGATTTGGTTTTTTTGTCCCTCTCACTTAAAATGAGCGTGGCTGTGCTAAGAGCTCTTTGGAGATGCCTCTGCATCTAACACAAATCCCCTTAATTTATGCCTCCTGAATTTGAGCCTAGGTTTCAGGAAATGAATTTTAACAGTAACCCTGGAGCCAGAGCACGGTGGTCAGTGGTGGGTGTGGATGCTGAAGGTGCTCCCTGGGGATCCCACAGAACCAGTGCCTTGCCTTGTGTTGTCTGAGCTGTATTGAGGGCTGGTGTGTGCTGCTGGACTGAGGCAGATGGACAGCTGCATGTGCCCCTGGCAGGACTGCCTTGTAGGGACATGCGCCGGCTGTTTCTGGGAAGGCTTCTGGAGCTGGTGGCTCCTGCAAGCCTGGCCCTTAGGGGATGTGCACGCCTGGCCTTTTGCCTGGGTGCCTTTTAGTGCCTGTATAAATACCAGCAGGCTTCAGATGCATTGCAAATTCTGGCCCTTTTTTAAGCCCAGGTCATAAATAGGTTGGTGCTCGCTTGTGGGTCCAGCGGAGCTGTCATTAGAAATGATGTAATGATTGAACTCTGCGTCGTGATGGCTTTCCTGCTGTGCTTCCCTCCCAGGTCTTGTTTTTCTGTTCTCCTGAGGAGCATCCCAGGTGCCAGGTGAGATACATTTAGGCCCTGGAAAAAAGTTAATTTAGCAGAAGTCGCTGTGAAGCGGCGTTTCTTACAGTGAGACAGCCCAGCCACAGTCTGTCTTCTCCTTTTGATGCAGACACTGATTGTGCTCGCTCTGCTTCCCAGGGAGCCTGTCCCGGCTGCAGCCCAGCTCTGCACTAGATTTTATAGTTAGTGCTCTTTGGAATAAGTGTCATTTAAGAAGTATCCAGCCAAGAAAGAGCACAAGATGTAATTCCAGTGACGTTTGTGGATTTTTTTTGTTTGGATTTTTTTTCCCCTCCAGAAGGACAGTGGTTTCTATTAAAGGGAATTGGCAGCGCCTGCCCTTTAGCCCTGGGCGGGAGATGAGCTTTGAGGGTTCATCCCTTCGCTGCGGGGCCGAGGTGGTTTGCTGAACTCCTCAAACAGTGCAAAGCTCAAATCAAGCCATTCCTTGCACATCTGATATTTTTGTAGTTAACCTGTGAAGCTTTTGTGTACGAAGCAGAGGTCCTGGGAAGGTATGAGAAACAAGCTATTTTTACTCCATCACAAATAGGGCTTGGCATGTTTATTTTAGACTCCAGAGCTGCTCAGGCCACTGTGGGTTTTTTTTATAGTCTTCTACTGTTACTGTCAGATTAAAAAATTAACTTGAACTCTGGAAAACACAGGAAAATAGGGTGCTCCAGTGTACTTGGCTCCAGTGAGACTCTGAGGAAGCTGCAGGGAGGAGTTGCCTGTGTGTGCAGTGTGTCAGTCTCAGGGTCTCCTGCATACCAGAGAAGTCTTTTCTGAGCCACCAGCTGTCCATGGACTACGTGCCCTTCTATTGCACCAACTGCCCTGCAGAGGAACACTTCCCTTTCTGGGTATCCTAACTGCATCTGTAAAAAGTCCACAGCTGAATAACTTGAGGAGCTCGGGGGTGAGAGCAGAGATTGGCCATGAGGTGAGCAATGCTGCAGCAGTCATTCTGCTCCACAGAAGGTTTGAGTTGCCATGTCGCCAGCAGCATAACTTTGAATATTTTTTTTTTGCTGCAGACAAGTTCACCAAGCAGCAGGAGGTGAAATTAATGAGACCGGCTCATTTTCCTCCTGCCACCAGAGTCTGAAAGAGGAAGGATTTAGGTCAGTCCTGCTCGAAGAGTGGGAGGATGCATGGAGGGCCCTGTCCCTGTCCCTGCATGACCAACTCTCTGCTCCTGCTGACGTGGTGTGGTTGAGGAGTGTCCCTTTAATTGCAGGTGTGCTTTACACAGGTACTTCCAACTTTTAAGCTCTTTATCCCAGTTTATTATTAGAAGTAATGAAAAGTGTGGCCAGTGGTGTGTTCACTCCATGATGGAGGTGTGTGTGGTGTTCAGTGGTGGGTCAGTGCTGTGCAAATGTGTAACACAAGCAGCCCAGATTGTCTCTGCCCACGCAGGCTTAACCTTGCCACCGAGGTGCCTGATCAGCAGCCAGCCCTTACCTCTGGGCTGTGGGATCCTGCTGAGCACTGGGCTGATCCAGCCCCTTTAGGGTGCAGGCTGGAGGTCCAGCTGATCTGAGAGGCTGCAGTCTTTCTTATGAAGCAATATTCCACCAAGAAGCCAGTCGAGGTATTGACTGCTTAACTGTTTTGCTAATAAACAGCACTGATGCTAATTTCCAGTTAGAGCATTTTGCACATTTAGGATTCTGAAGCTCATAATTATTACTGCTAAATCTGACAAATGGCATCACTTCTGAATGGCAGATCTGTCACCCTTCCCTCCCATGGCACTCTGTGTTAGTGGGCAAGTCCACCCCAGTTTGCCCTCCCACAGTAAATCTCTTGGCCACAGACCAGATGGAGAGTCCAACAGGTTGTCTGGGCCATTCCCTGGCATTCTGGGAGGTTCAGTCTGGTTTTGGGGTCATGGCTGTCCGTAGGAGCCCCTGCTCCTAGGACAGGAAGGCTGACCCTCCTTTGTTCTCTATTTTCCACCTTGTTCTCCATTTTTTCCTATTTCAGAACCCATCTCTTCATTGCCCTTGTCCCTCCCTTTCTCTGCCCAGACTCCCAAGTAACAGCCCTGTGTTACTTTCTGCTCATTGCTTTAAACTCTGCTGCATCCATACCCAGACCTGGTCTTTGTGCTACATAGGAAGTTTCATCTCTCAGCCTTATCTGACTCGGTGTCACCTCAGTGGCCTCACACGTCCCCACACCCCAAATCTCCCCTACAATTATGTGGTATGTGTTGGCTACCCTGCACCAAAGACAAAAATCCCTAATGCAAATCACTGCACTTCAGCCTTGATTCCTCTCCCCGTGTCCAATTAAGCAGTTTCTTAGGTGCAATCTGCATACCAGTGCAGGAAATTAACATTTTTCACAGTTTTTAGGTTTACCCAGCATCCTTAGCCCAGAGCTGTTGGAACTGCTGCCATGGCCAGCAGTGCTCCATCAGGCCATCCTGCTTTCAGCTGTCCCTGAAGAATTTACAGCCTAACCTGTAAGGATGGAAAAGGAGATAGAGGGGTCATGTAGCCCTGTTCTGCTGAGCAGTCACAGAGCTCCTCTAAGCTGATTGAGCTGATTGTGGTGAGGAACACTGGCAGGCACTCACCTGCCCCAGGTACCTGGCCTGGCAGGCTCATGTTCTCCCCAGCTCCCCACAGCACTGATGGAGATAAGTGCAGTACCCTGGGGGTGTTTTCCCCCTCTCAGTTTCAAGAGATGAGCTTGATGAACGGGAGGGGGTTGTGGTGAGGATTGGGCTTTCAGCGTGGGTTGTTATCTGTTCCGTTGACTGAAGTCTGGCTTTCAAAAATCAGTAAGGCAGCCAGGCTCGGAGTGTCTGGTCTGTTCTCCAAACAAAACACAAGCTTGGCCACAGCACTGTGTGTTTTGGATTAAGCAGGCCTGAATTTATTTGTCAACATGAATACTTGTGTACTGTAAAGCACCAGTGGAAGTCTATGCTCTGAAGGTTAAGCTGTGTTTTGTTGGTATCTGGTGCTCAAGGACCTGTATCTCTAAGGGGATGGGTGCTGAGGAGCAGGACGTGCCCTTTGTCATACCCTGCTATTTGCTGTGCTTTGGACCTTTCCAGAGCACAACTGCTGTGCCTGGGTTTTCTCTTCTGCAAGAGGGTTCAATATCCCTGTGAATGCTGTGTTTTTTGGGTAGAGGTCTGTGCGCAGGATAGGATACCTAGGTTAGGACTTAGGATGATCCATTTTCCCTGTGCATGCTTCTTTGCCATGTCTTTAGAGGAGCAGGGCCTTTGGGGAGCTTGGCATGTCTGCAGTGTAGTTGGCTTGTTACGTGCAGTACTTGTGTCCTGGCAAACGGAGCTCCCAGAAATTGCTGCCAGTGGAACGTACTGTGGCTTTGTCAATGGCAAAAATACCTAGTTCTTGAGAGAGTTACTTTGCATGCAGAGTTACTGGTGTATTTTCTTTTCCTTATTGGCCTGTAAAAATGGGGGGAAAAAAAAGTAGATTTGAAAATAAATGCATTGTTGTTGGTGACTAAAGATGTTTTAATCCACAGGTTTTGATGTATTGGTAGAGACCTGATGTTATAATACAGAATAAATTTGTTTGTAGAAAAGTACCTGGAAAAAACCTAGAAGTTATACCCTAGGTAGCGCAGCACAAATCAGCAGCAATTTTGGCTGGCTGCCTGCAGGTCTAAAACGTGGAGCATTGCACTGCACTTGACTAACATAATAAATTTTGAAACAAAGTGGTTTAAAATATTTATTTATAGAAAATATACTCAGGGACTGGAATGCAACTACACTAACACTTAATATATTCCTGGAAGAGTTGGGTGGCTGATCAGCGTTTGTTTTCCAAACTCTATTTTCAATTCTTGCAAATGTTTCCATAGGTGTTTTGGACAGCTTTTCCCTGGTGTGCTGCAGCCCGTGGCTGCTGCCAGCAGATTGGGAGAGCCAGTGTGACAGAAGGGCTCTGTGCTGAGCCCCCCACCACGGGAAACCTGCTGCTCTTTCCCAACAGTCCCAGAGCAGGATGCTGGGGGGGCTGTGATCTCCTTCCCTACCTGGCGTGGGTCCCTTTCCCCAGGACAGGTGCAGCTGTGTGCTTAACCTTTGTTGCCAGAGGAATTCAGCACTTCTGCCAAATGCCTCATTCTTTCTTTCCTGGGATGATCCAGCCTGTCCCCTGCAGAAATGGCTCTTCCCAGGGTCTTTGGTGATAGGGCCTCTCCTCTGGTGGCTCAGGGTGACCACACACACTTGTCCTCCCCATGCACCCTTGGGCAATTTGCTATATTTCTTTTATTTCCTGTGTTTGCTGCACTGGCTTCGCTCAGGCCTTTCCCATCCTCCTGATTTCCTCAATACTGGGAACATGTCAGATGAAATTTTTTCAACACACTATCCCTAGGGGTAACTCTTAAATAATCCTCTCGATGAAGAGGAAGGCAGAAGGGTTGGAGGGGAGTGTCTATAACCACCTTACTGCTTGCAGCCTCGAGCCCTGGCAGGAGCTGGAATCGATGTGTGTGTCACTCCCGCAGAATAAACAGCCTTGCGAGGACTTTGGCAAGCAGAGCCAGAGCTGTCTCTCTGAGGCCATGGTATAGTTTGTTTTCTGGGACAAAGACTACTTAGACATCTGGATTGCATTGGGGATTTTAGGGGAAAGATAAATTATTAGTTTGCTGTGAATGGAGAATGACTCTGATTGCTCTGTGAGCGTGCTTTTGCCAGCTCACTGCTGCATGGGCTGAATTCACGTTCTCCTGCCTCAGAAACAGCAAGTGTGGAGGCTGTTGGCCATGTCCTGGGAACGGGGGGCTGAGCAGACCTTTCCTGACCTTCTGGTGCACTGAGAAAACATGCTCATTTTATGGGCAGTTAATTTATAGAAAGTTCCTGTTTAAATTTCCTCCAAGGGCTGTAAAACCGGAGGACAGCTGCACGCATTAGCTGGCTAATCAAATGCTGCTCACTCTGGCTTGCCCTCCCCTTTTCCTCACCACCACTAACTTTGGGCTCCTTCATGGGAGTGAGCGTGGCAGCTTTGGGAAATACACTCAAAAACTGTCAGAGGAGTGGCTGCTGTTCCCAGGGTTTGGGATGTCCTTTTTGAGCCACAGTTCTCAGGACTGGGCTGTTCCCCAGGAGTGTCCAGGGTCAGTCACATTTTGTGTTGCACTCCCCCTGATTTATAAAGGCTTTGCTGTGCTCTCTGCCCTAAGGAGTGGTGCTGCCTGCCATGGAAATATCCACCCTGAGCTGAAATAAAAACTTTGTTCACATTTTGCTCCTCTTCTAGGCGTGGGGAAAGCTGTGATTGTTTCCTGCTGCCTCCTCCCTCCTTCCCCAAAGACTGCAAATTAGTAAAAAACCTCATAGGTTTGTTTGCAGTTGTGTGCAAGTTCACCTTTCAGTGAAAGGGAATCCCTTTAGATGGGTGCTGGGGCACCCGAGCTCCTGAAACGCGACTTTGCCTTGGCTCCCTGCAGCAGCCAGCCTGATAGGATTTCAGCGTGGGTATGTGCTCTAACAAACTTGATCCTAATGGCTAATTTTGATCTAGTTTGACAGAAAGGTTGGGAACTTAGACACTGAATCTCTTAAGAGCTCCTCAGAGCTGCTTTTTCCTATTCTGACAACAAGCAGGCTCATGTTCCACCCTCTGCTATAATTGTACTGGTTTATTTTCCATCACCTTCTCACCGTGTTAAAACTAATGATGAAAAGGAGAAACTCCTAGCTCACGTGCAGGACTGAAGACCAAACTCCTGCTCCTACCTTCCCAGCAGTATCTGCTGCTGCTCCAAACAGCTGTCCTGCCTGCTCTCCCTGCTGCCTGTGCTCATCAGCTGCAGGGAAGGCAGCAGAGCCATCTCGGTTTTGGAGGAGCCAGTGTCTTTTCACCTTTATCTCCCTTGTATTCTAGGGAGTGGTCAACCAGTGCAGAAAATTACTTTGGCTGTGTGGCTGGAGGCTGCAGAGACTTTTTTGGAGCCCCCTGCTTTATCTGCCAGGAAATTAATAAAGATAAGATGGCAGGAAAGAGCAAAGGTGAGCACGTAACACCCATTACAAGTTTCTGTACCTGCAAGGGCTCCTGCAATAAACCCCTTCAGCAGATTGCCCAATGTGATGCAAGAAAACTGGCCTGATATCCCCTCATTTTATTTAAGCTGGGGCCTGTTTCCCTTCCTTTAAATCTCCTCTGCAGCAGTTGGGGAAAAAAATGCTGCAGAAAGAAATGCCAGGAATGTGAACAGCAGGTGGGGACTGGCAGATGTACTTATCAATCACGACAGGCTGACGAGTGGTTTATTCCTCTAAACAGCTCCTGTTTGCCTCCGGCTTGGTTTACTCCTGTCCTCTCCAGCTCCCTCCAGCCTCTGCTGAGGTTCAAGTTAAGAGCAGGGTAGATTTCCCAGTTTTCTGGAGCATGCCATGCTTGCTGCAGGACTCCTTGCTCCAGGAGGGCAGGGGCAGACCTGGTAAATCACACTGCACACTGGTGTGCAGCAGCACACCTCATCAATAACATGCCACATCTCAGGGATGGGGTTTGGGAAGTCTTGCTTCCATGGTGCCCAAGCAGAAGACAAACTCGATTAGTTAATTTAATTTGCTGCACTGTTGCTTTTCAAAACATGACTTCATATCTCAGAGGAGTCTAGAGTTATTTCAATGGACAAAACCCTATTTTAAGGAGGTGGTGCTTTGAGGAGATCACTTCCATTTTTGATTGACACTCTGGATTGCAGGTCTGAACCTGTGAAAAGGGGAGCAGAATCCTCTAGTCACTTCGGGTTCAGAGAGAGTGAGCCATGGCTTGGTGTGGCTACTCCTGATTTTTTTGAGCACCTTTCACTTCATATGGAAATGCCTCTTTGTAGCAGGGCAACCCGATTTACATGAAATAACAGGCTCAATGGCGAAAAGCCTTTATCTGTTGATCTCTAAGCAGCTTTCCCAGGAGTGTTGGCAGTGTATGTTACAAGCAGAGCAAACCTGCCGTCACAAACGACATTACGGATGCTTTTCCCTCCGAGCTTTCGTTCTGGCTGCTGTGCTTGTGTCAGAATTCCTGTGTTATCCCAGTGCTTCAGATCCACTCCATTTCTGTGCACTGGTCCTTGCAAAGCCCGGGATAAGCCATAGGCTTGCAGGTGATGTGATTAGACCTCTCCTTCAATGGCTTGCAGGTATTTTCCCTGGCTACTTCAGCTGGTGTCCATCTTGCTGTTGTCTGCAGTGCTCTGGGCTCTCAGCTCCAGTTCACAGTGATTTGCCTTTGTAGGGACGTTGCTGATGTAGATAGCTGATATCTTTAAGAAAAATGAAGGCACACCTGCCCCAGGCCTTCTTATCAGTTTTCCTTCAGATTGTTTCTTGGTTTTGTGAAAGAGCAGTGGAAGAAAGAAATAGCTTTCCCAAGGAATAAGCACAGTGAGAACAACAGAGCAGGTACGACCACAACACAGAATAAAGATCTCAGAAACGTGCCTTTTTCCAGCAGCAAAATGCTCTTTTCAAACTCTGCTCACAGGGCAGCACCTTGGCTAAAGGGGGCTTGTGTTGTGCATTCAGGATTTAGAGCAGTTTAGCAGCAGTTGAAGCAACAATTCCAGTCCCAGCACCATTCCCAGTGCTACCTGACTGCATCCTGCCTGGGGCACCTTGCCCTGGCCTGTGGACTCTGGCATCCAGCCTGCTCCTGCTGCCCTGCCCAGCTCCCGACGGGAAGTGGGTCAGCTGCTGAGCAATGTTCCCGTGGAGCTGCCTGCAAGGGGAGTTATCCAGCGGGGGCTGTGCCGGAGCAGGGCGTAGCAGTAACCAGGGAGCAGCACGTCCAGATGCCACGAGCCCCACAGCACATTCCCGAGGAGCTGCCTCCCACTCGCAGTGTTTTGGCCAGAGCTCCCTCGTGCAGGATTTTCCCAAATCAACTCCCATTTGGAGTGGTTCCAGGCTCATGCTCTGGGTGCAGGGTGGCCTGCTTTAGCTGCTGGGGCAGTTTTGCTTCCCCAGGGCAGCGTGGAGCAGCGGTGTCTGGGTGACACCGGTCACACCACCTGCCACAGGGACTGCTTGGAGTCGAGTTTAACTCTTGAACTTAACTGCTCGCCCTGGAATTTCCCAGGCCGAATTTCCATGCTGGGTCCCTGCCTCAGGCTTTGTTTCAGTTTTTCAACAGAAGCAGTTCGGCCATTTACACGAGTTTAAAGATTTTTTTTAAAGTTTTATTTTGTCAGTATTTAAAAACCAAACAGCCCCTAACTGCTTGCACTGAGAGGTGCTTGGGTGGCACAAAGGCTTCGTGGAAGGTTGGCAGCCCCAGGCTCTGATTGTAATGGATGTGCCATCTCCCCTCCCAGCAAAATGCCCTGTATCTGTGGGATCTTATCAGGTTGGAGGCGTCTGCAAGGCTCCCAGTTCACCAGTACTTTGTAGACTGATTTTCATAGATCCTGTCCATCCCGGACCTCCTCCAGCCCGAGGCCAGAGGGACTGAATCACTTCTAGGAGTGGGAGGAAGGTGCTGCCACTGCCACTGTCCCAGTGCTGGAGCAGGATTCAGTCTCTCCTGGGCTGCTTGCTGACAGTCATGGATAGGTGATGGGCTCACCTGTCTCAAAGACAGAAGCTGGAGTAGGAGTGGAGAAAAGCAGTAAACTGGTACTTGCTGGGAGCAGCTCACAACCTTAATTCTCAGGTATTCTGACTTTTTAACCCATTATTTGCAGCCTTGAAGTTTTAGGTATTGCCTGTTACCTAGAGCAGCATCATGCTCATGGGAGAAGGGAGTTTAGGCTCAGTCTACAGCAGCGAGCAAAGCTCTGGGCTGACATAAGGTCTTGAGGAATAAGTGAGAGGGAGTCTACCTGCTGCTGCCTGCAGTAGGAGGCATCATCATTACCTTTGAAACTTGTTTTTTCTCGTATGTAGAAGGTGTCTCAGATTTGTAACCTGATTTGTTTGCTCTGAACAGTTGTCTGTGGTGATGCTGTGGTGTGGACAGTGTTGTTGTCCCTGATCAGAGAGCTGCTAAGTGAGTGCTTGGTGACTGTAGCTAGTAAGCCAGGTTATTTTTGGCGTAATGTCTCTGCTTTATAAGGGGTGAACTGAGCTGCTAAAACCGCATTTTCCCCCTACAAAACATTATGAAGCTCAGAAGAGACCAATCCAGAGGTGGGCTGTTGTGGAGATCCTGGCTGTGGTGTAATTCGGTTTTTATTTTTGAACTTTAAGCCCAGCCTCTCCAGGTGAGGAAATGGGGATTGTGACCAGGCTTTGTATCTGGCTCAGCTGAATTACTTGTAAATTCCCTGCCCACATCTAGACTATTCTGCATCCTCCAAATGCTGTACAAGGTGCACCCAGGTCCTGTAGGACTGACCTGATCTCATCCCTGAACCAATCTGTTAAAGACAGTAAGTCAAGGAAATACTGTATAACCACTGGAGTTAATATAAGCAATGCAAAGCTTTGGTGCATGTCTTGGGTACCTAATTGCTGTGCTTGCCACCTGGGGATTGGAATTGCTCTCCCGCTCTGGAACCTGAATGGGATGTACTGTGATAAGCAGTTTAATTGTTTCCCCACATCTGCAGCAGTTCTGTAAAGCAAAGGCAGGCTGAACACACCTTCAGAGCTCCACAGCCTCCCTGCAACTCCAAGACTGCCTTTTTTCCTGCGGTGCTTGTGCATCTCTCTCCACAGAGCCCTTATGCTCTCGCTAAACTGTTTATGTTCTCCTGTGCTGTTTGTTAGCAGCGAGCCCTCAGGTTTTTCTGGGAAGTGTTTCAGACTTACAGGGATATAGGTGCAGCCATAGGAATGTGACTGTGAGAACAGCAAGGATAGTCCAGTGGGTGCTAAGTAACAGGATGCCCTCTTAAACTAATTACTGGGATTTGGGCTTTGCATTAGCAATGAAGGTCAGGGGAGTGCTGAGCCGAAATCAAAGTGAGAGTGACTTGGGGGAGTGGATTCAGAAGTGATTAAGGACAGATGCATTTGTCTGCTGTTACACAGCTTCAGGAACACTTAGCACTGTTGTGGGTGGCTGTTGGCTGGGAACTGGGGCTGTTGTCATTTCTCTCCCGAGGTCATCAGCACAGATTGTGCCTGGGGCTGGGCTCTGCTCTGTTCTGGGTGCCCCAAGGCAGAGAGGGTGATTCTGTGGGAGCAGAGCTCCAAGTAGAGGAGAAAGGGGCATAGAGGCGCTGCTGTTAAAAGGGGTTGCACAGTCAGAGTATGTCGAACTTGGCTAAGATGTGAAGGGGATGGTGGTTTTTGGGTGTCCAGAGCACACACAGAGTGCAAGAAAAGATGATGATGGCTTAGAGAGGATCAAACTATTAAAAAGCCCAGCTGAGTGCTGGTTTAATTTTCCTTGTTGCCTCAGAATGGCATCCGATTCTGTTTTCCTGGGGCATACATTGGAGCTCTGATGACTTTGCCCCCATTCTTGGGATTCTTGCAGAAGGAGTCATCCAGTGCTCCACTGTGTTTCTTTGCACTGGGAAAGAAGTCAGTACAGGATCTGCCCCGTCTTATTCCATTTTTTCTCTTTATACCTTAAATTCACATTTTAATCTGCCCACTTCAGTTGCCATGGCTGCTGCCATCTTGCATGTCAGTGTGCAGCTGTGAGTTTGTGCTGTGTCCCTTCACAGCCATCCAGATTGTCACCTAGGAAGCTGTGGGACACAGTGTCAGAGGGCTGGGCAAGCAGCTTTGGTCTCCTGTGTAAAAACCTGCAGTCGCAAGTCAAAATAGTGGGTGCAGCCTGTGCTCACACTATTTGAAATACTCTGTAATTTAGGGTTTTCTCCCTCATAAATATTCAGGTCTTGCTTTCAACATCTCTGACCTGTACAAGATGGAGGAGGGAAAAATTACTCGATTTTTTCTGCCGTGGCTAAACCTCAGGGTCATTTTTTGAGGTCTGATAGCAGATACCATGCCAGCTAGTTAACTGTTGCAAACACAGGCTCTGTGGCTGCTTACAGAGAGAAAACAAGTTTTCCTTGTCTTGTCCTTACAGTCTCTCTGCCTCCCCTTTCTCCTCTGAATGCTCTTTACCCAGTTTGTCCTTGGCTCCCAGTCTTGAATAACTTGTCTGGTGTCTGAGCAGGACAGTTTGATCCTATTTTTAAGTCCTTTGGACTTTTTTGTCAGTGGAATTTGGGATCAGGGAATGGCAGGATGTTTGTTTTGGAATTGCTGCAGGGGGATTGCTCGGAGCAACCCGTGGAACTTCTTTGTGTGAGAGAGGAGCAGGTTACCCTGCACAGTGTTTAGTTAACCTGGCTTTGTGCTGTCAGGGTTGTTTCTCTGGCCTTTCTTGCCCAGATCCTGAATGCATGATTCCTGGTGGAATGAGGAATGAGCTTCAGCTGCAGCTGAATGTGTCCTGTTATCCATATAGATGGGGCAGAATGTGAGTGTTTTTAAAACAGCCTAAATCTCACTGATGCTCAGCACAGTGAGTAAGTCTGGTCTCGCCTTGAAATAATTGAACTTGCCTCTTGATTTCTCAATTCCAGAGCAGGGTGGGGAGAAAAGCTGGAGCTGTCTCTGCACCAGTGGACCTGCGATGAGCAGCTCCAGTCTTCCCTGCTCCTGGCTGAAGCCATTGAGGCCACGGTCAAAACCAGATGAGTGTTATTTTATAATTATACAGTGCAGGCAAACAAGATAATTTAGCTCAAATATAATGCATTGAAATTAATGCAGGAGGAATGCGATGCAGACTCTCTTAGTGTCTGCTCTTCTAAGGAGCTCATCTTTGCTTTTTAATTTAAATCAGTCTTCCTGCACAGAGCAATTGGGAAGGAGATGGCCCTGTGAAGCCATGCACTGTTCCTCTGCCTCAGTAAGCTTGTGCTCTTGAAGATCTCTTGCTTTTGGACTTGGCCTATGCAGGAAAGGGTTGCCAGCTTGGCCCAGAGGTGACTGTGAGGAGCAGAGTGTTATTGAAGCAGTCCAGCTCTTCACTCCTGGTCTCCAGGAAAAGAAGGCATTGATAAAAATATGCACCTGCAGGAAGAGGTTTTTCATTTGATGGCTTTCAGTGACTCCTGAATTTCTGCAGGTTTAAGGGAGTGTGTTGCCCAGCTGGAAGCTGCTGATCTTTAGGGAGTTAATTCCTCCTCCAGAAGCTTTCTCTGCCTCTGTGACATGGGAGCAATGCTGCTTCATTTCACAGCTTTCCCATTTTATGGTTGATGGTTAAAGTTGGAACATTTCTATCTACTTCTGCCAAGAAGTGTTTAGAACAGTTTTCATGAGAAACATTAAAAGTTGGAGGTCCACAGCTGATGCCCTGGCTGCTCTGCATTAGTCACTGGGGGGTAAATATATTTAAGTGAAGAGCTGTGGCAGCCTTGCTAGCTGAGTAATAAATCAGGGCTGAGAAACTCCATGAAGCTGAATCTTAATGCCTTGGCTTGGATCTGCAGGGTGGGGTGGTAAAGCTGATGGAATGGCGGGATGTTTCTAAACAGAATGTGCCTGCCCTTAGTTACGCTGTCGCAAAGAACATAAATACTGCTGCATATGCAGCTGAAGTGCTGAAAATGACTTTTTGTTGGTGTTGCTTTTCTTGGTTCCTGTCTCCGCTTAATGTCAGCTGTTGGTGCTTTGCCTCCCCTTGGTAGCAGCAGCAGGTAGGGGGAGATCCAGAGCTTTGCCTGCATTCCTTAGTGCCTCAATCCTGACACCAACATGTAGGAAATTATAGTGCTTGAGCACTTCCAAGGACCTGCTAGAAATATTTCATTATCTGAGGAATTTTGTGGAATTCCCAAGAAGGTGATTATAAACCCTTTGGAATGTGGCCGTGTCTCCACAAAGCACTCCAGCCTAACAGCATTTTGAGGTGACTCTGGAGTTGAAACCTCCACCTACACTTTCTTCTTTTCAGATTTGGGTTTGGTGGCTGCAGCCCTCAGGCTGTGTGTTCCTGGCACTGGAGGATCCCCTGCCCAAGCTGCCCTTGCTTGGGTGCTCCTGCTTCAGTACCATTAACAAAGCCAGTGCTTGCCTGGTGGCCACAGTGCCAGCACATCCTAGGGAGGCCCAAAAGCTGTTCTAGTGATGAAAAAAACATGTCAAAGCACAGGCAAGGGTCCTGCCGTGAGCCTTCTGGCCACGCTCAGGTGTAAGGCCACAGATGGAGCCTCAGAAGGGTTTGCTTCAGAACAGGATGTAAAAGTTTGATCAAGTTTCCTAGGAAGGTGATTTGCAGAACTGCCCTGCCCTGTCTTTCATGTCTCACCCCTCTGGTAGCTACTGCTTGCTAATTTGGGAGAAGGGGTTTTGTACCTTATTCATTTAAATTAAATAAACAAAAAATAGGCATCAAGTAGGTGGAAGAGTTTTGGTTAAAAAGACACTGAAGCTCACATCCCTCCTTTACGTGACCAATTCAACGTGTGCTCTGAAACTTCAGATTTCCTGCCTTGCTGGACCTGGGAGTTTATCCCTCAGGGTAATTCTCTTTTTGTAAGGACTCTTAAGCACTTATTAAGACAAAATGTCCAGTGGAAGCTTCCTCTCCAATTAGGATATTCGTTGTTTCTCTTCCATGTGGATTCTCTGAAGCTTCAGAAGGGGTTTTGTTCAGCCTTTAATTCAATTAAGAAATCAAGCAAGAGATGTAAATCTTTTTAGCCTCATTGGTTTCAGTGCTCCTGACTACAGCTGTAAAGAACATCAGCACGGTACAGCTGAGCAGCTTAGGGAGGGAGTGTTTTTCCAGGCTGAGATTACAAATGCTGCTGGAGGTTTGTGAATGATTTTGTCCCCTTGGAGCAAGGGGCAGAGAAAAGGCTGCAGTCATCTGTTGGTGATGGTGGCTTGGTTTAAACCTGTTTATGAGGCAGCAGAAACCTCCCCTTTGATAGAAACCCACTTTTCAGCTCAGTGACTTCTATGGAAGGTCATTAAGGGGTGTGAATGAGACTCAGAACAGCTGGTGGATGGTGAGTGATACCAGGGGACAGGACACACAGTGGTGACTGTCACGCCAGCTGCTCCTGCACATGTCCTTTGGCACTTGCTGGGGAACAACCTGCCTGCTCAGGAGCACAGGGTCGGGCTCTGATGCCTTGTAGTCCTCACATTTTAAAAGTGACATCTTGTGTTTTACTTCTTGTGTCCATGTGCTTTCTTGCCTTGTCTCCAGGTGCCTCAGCTGCCAGCCCGGTGTCCTCTGTCCCAGCTGTCCTGCAGGTTGGGATGGCTTCTGCTAGAATGCATTTCTGTGTTGCCAAGGTCTTCATTGCAAAATGGGTGACAGATTCAGCATGATGCAAAACTTTCCTTATTAAAGAGAAAGTTGAAGTCAGAACTCCCTGTTTTATCTTGGTGCCTTGAGTTCTGGTTTTTATTAAACCTTGGAAGCTTATAAAGCATATATATGTATGTGTGTGTGCATGTATATATAGATATATATACACACATCTGTTGTGTTTATCTTCAAAATATGCATTTTTATGGCATTTGTATGGGAGGAGATCTTAGTCTCATCTTTTTTTTTTCCATAAACTTTTCTAGTTTAATTTCCTGTGGATTTAATACTAACTTTAGCTTACATTCCCTTAAAAACAGAATGAAATATTAGAATTTTTACACACTCTCGCTCTGTTTTCATACAAAACCAGGAGTTATAAACAGAGTTTTTAAGGACTTGCTCTGGCTGGCTGTGCAATGGAAACACAAGTGAAGCCAAAGTCACGTTACAGTGCATGCCCTGAGGCAAACAGACCCTTGCTCTGCCCTGCTGCAGCTGTATATTTAGCCTATATGCCCTTTTCAATAACAGCCAGGAGAAGATGCCTGGGGAGAAATGCGTGTCATCATTTCCCTGAATGCCATCCAGTCCCGGGATCAAGTGCTGCTTGAGCCAGAAATGCTGCCTTGGTAACTCTGCCTTCTATAAAATTATCTTTCCCACCCCTTTCTTTCGTTTTTTTTAAACCCACGTGGAGTTTAAGCATTCGTGCTCATGACCCCATTGGATCCTTGAGAAAACCCACTTTGGTTTAGTTTGACTTCTGGTCCTTTTATTAGAGGAGAGCGTGGGCTCTTGTTCCCCATCTCCCTAGTGCCCAGTGCCTCCCACTTTGTTCTCTTCCAGCTTCCTTCAGGAAGGATCCATTTTATACCTTTGACTGCCATCATTTTTCTCTGCCAGCTGTCCCTTGAGATGGGGCCGGCTCACAGGATGCAAGAGGTGTGGAGTGGCACTGTTGAAGCTGCCCCCTGCTTTGGCTTGTTGGTGGATGTTTATATCCTATTTTTTCCTGGCTGCTGGCAGCAAACAAATGGCAGTTCTACCTGGCTGCAATGTTTGTAATTAGAGGGGAAAAAAAGATCTCTGAGGCCTTCTAAATACTTGGGAAGATAATATCTGAGTTTCCTTTCAACTGAATGCACTTGAAGATACAATCTGAGTTGGCTGTCTGGGAATAACAAAGTGGAGGAAGGGATTGATTGTGGTTGCAGAAACTTTCATCAAAGAGTCAGGAGTGTTGCCCTAGCCAAAATCTGCAGCTGCTGGTCAGTGCCACGGGTCAGGCACAGCGGACACTCAAGCACAGGGCAAGCAGCACACAGAGCCTGCAAGGAGCCAGGCCAGCAGAGTGGATGAGCAGGGGGACATCCAGGTGGTCTTCCAGCAAATCTGTCAGCCTGGAAGTGTGTAGTCAAGAGGCACCATCCTCATCCCTCCTGCCTCCCTCCCCAGGGCTGCAGGAGCCTGGGGAAGGTGCTGCCTCCAGAACAAGTCTTACCACAGCATCTTGCAGAGGAAATGTGCTCTGCAGGGAAGAAAAAACATGCTCCAGCTGCCAGAAGGGATCTGGTGTCCTTTGTGCTTCTGCTGCTGCTCTGCAGTGCCCCTTGCACGTACCTCAGCAGGAGTGCCCTGGCTGGAGGTTTTTGGAACTGCCAGGCTGCTTCCTCCCCTGCACAGCACTTGCTGAAGTGCTTACCCAGAGAATATCCTCCGTGTTCCCTCTTCTATGAAAATTATGCTTTTCTGGAGATGGAGTCCCCAGCTGGGGAGGGCAGTGTAGTAGCCCAGCTTCTGGACAATCAGTTGCAATACAGGGGCAAAAAGAAAAATTAGGCTCTTTGCATCTTTTCTCACTATCACAGAGTGGTAATGAAGGTAGCAGAAAGCTTCCTTCCACCTACAAGCAAGTTAAATATCTCAGTGCTTGCTCTAGCAGAATAAAAACCGCTGCAAGGTGTCGATGGCAGTGACCACTTCCTGCACAAGTGTCATGAAACTGCCTGTGGCCTCTGGGACTTGAAATCAACAAGTTGCTGACAGCTTGCAGCCGAGTTCCCCATCAGCAGGAGGGTGCTGCTTCTTTCCCTGCCCAGCACACATTTTTAGCACTGCTGTTTCGGGTTTGTGTGAGTTTGGTTTTTTTTCCTCTAGATTGTTTTTCCACGTCAGGGTTTCCTGTTACTGACACCAGATGTGCTGGAGATGAGCAGTGCAGAAATACAAGAAGGGGCGAGGCTGAAAAAGCGGCTCTTTTTGTGTGTATGTCATTTGGGTTGGGTGTCACTTTTGAGCACCTTCGCCACGTTTAATGTGGGGACAATACATGGGGGGCACAGTGTGTTGAAAAGAAGTTTTAGGGTGAAAAATTGAGTACAGCTTGGTTGGTACCTCCTGAGCTGATGATGTCTGGGGTGACCAGCTACTGATGGCTGTGGGGGGACAGAGTTGAAGGGGCTCCTGGGACCTCAGGAGTGCAGATCTGGGGCTCCCCACTCGGGCAGGTCTCAGGGTCCAGTTTCTGGTCTCAAGCTGCTGCTGCTTTGGTTTTTGTGCACACATGGCTATGAACAGGCAGCTGAGAGAGCAGCATTGAGCCAGAAACTGTGCATGATCTTATCCTCCAGTCTCTGTGTAAGGCCACCATCCCTAGAGATGCCTGGTTCTTGTTGTGCAGGACAGGATGCCGTCACTCCGAGCAGCGTGGAATGGTGAGCTATGTCTGGTGGTGAATCTTCTGTCCTCTTCCCTCAGGGCAGCTGCCTGTCCTGAGTCTGTGTGTGACCAGTGTGTCCTTGAGGAGTTGCTTTGCTGTACGTCCCCGTCTGTAACTCATCCCATGTGCAGCAGTGTCTGGAGCTTGGGTCACCTCTGAATGTACATGGCTGAGGCCATTGAGGTTGGAAATAACCCCCAGAGGTGTTTGCTGCACTTCCTATGGCCTATAACGTAGTCTGTTGGAAGGGCTGCTGCCTTTGTTTCAGGGTACATCCGGAGCAGGGCAGGCACAGAAACTCCGTTTCCTAAATTTCACGCTCCAGGGCGTTCTTTGTACATATTCCATGTCAGGCTTCCAGACTAGCATGCTCTTGGGCTCGAGGAGACTGTCAGTTCATAACTTGGCCATGGGCTGCTGTGCCCAGACACCCTGCCCCCAAGCTGTTTGTCCCTCCTGCCCCCCTTCCCAACTCCTTCGGGCCAGCGCAGCCGTGCAGGGAGCAGCCGCCGCCTGTGCCCGGCTGTGCCGCCAGGCTGGCACCGGGGGTGGCTGCTGTCGTGTTCTGGAGCGGGCAGCACGTCCGGCAGAGTGCCATCTTTGTGTGCCTGGCTGGGGACGCTGCATTTCATCATTCCTGCTGCTCACTGCCTTGACTCGCCGGCGCGTGATAGCTGACGGGACTTGCCCGGAGATCCTCCTGTGGAAACACGCACGGGAGATCTTTGCAGAGACAATACCTCTGCTCTGCTGAGTTGCACCGACTCTTTTTATCTGAGTTTGCTTCCTTAGAGAAAGGCCACTTGTTTAATGCTTCTTTTAATGAGGATATTGGTAAATAAGCAATCAGGTAAGTGGGATTCCTCCTAACTCCTAAATACCTTCTTAACCAGAGTCAAGAATTGCACAGCAGTTACTTGAGCTTTCTGCACGCTCCTCTCAGTGGCATTAATATGCTGGTGGTGATTAATTACCGCAGCCCAGTGATGTGATTGTGTGCTTGAGCAATTGGATTAGATGCAGCTGGACAGAGACTTCACTTTCAGTGGTTCTTGCCGAAGTGGTGCTGTAATCAGCCACGGGGGAAGAGTCATTTCTAGGACAGCCACCCTCCTCTGGCTGGGATGTTTCCCCTGGCCCCACCCTCCCGGGTCTCTGATGGGCAGAAGGAAAGGTCTCTGGGAAAATGTGTGGCTGGGAGTAGCTACTTTGTCTTGCTCTTAGTCCTTCGTTTCAGTCCCATCTTCTGCCTGCACCAAGAAGGAGCAAGTTCCAGCCTTGCCTTGACAAGTCAGCATCATATCAAGTGCAGCATCATAACTTCACCAAGCAGGCCCAGTTCCGTGGCTCTGCGAGGGGGTTTGGCACTGGAGATCAGGAATCAACCTTGGCACATGCAGCAAGCACTAGGACTGAAGCAGATGTTGATGCTGACTTTGATGTTTCATCCAACACTCTGAAGGCTTGAACTTGAGACCAAAAGAGCTCTTACAGAAGCAGAAGAATAAAGAGAAAGTCAGTTCTTTCAGAAGATCAGACAGGATGAAACATCCTGAAATTCTGGACTAACCTGAACCTTTGTGTTTGTTCTGAGAAACTGGGCAGTGCAGATCCTGCTGGAAGGAGGAGCACAGTGCCATGTAGAGGAGCTGGGGTGGTCTAGCCTTCTCTCATAACTGGGAAGTGCTGTCTTAGTCTGTCAACTCTATGGCCTGATGCTTCCCAGAGATCAGCAGAAAACCACCTGCACAATTCCATCTATGTTTGAGTTTTGGCCCTATCTTGAGTTTATGGGAAACAGTGTGAAGCATTGAGGTCTCTCCAGGAGAGGTTTTTGCCCCTGGAGAGCTCCAGCTCTGTGCCACTCACCAGTCATGGGTACAGAACACTGATTTTTTCCAAATACAGCTGGGATGATTTCGAAGTTGAGTTAGGATTGTGCCCATGGTAGTGCCATGTGAGGTGGTGTGGGCTCTCAAACCAGACAGAGGCTCCAGGCAGGTCCCCAACACTTGTTCCAGCCTTGCTGCAGGTAACATTCACTCTTCTGCAGCTGCATCCAGACCCACAGTGCTGGTGGCCAGTGGACTTGCAGAGCAGCCCTAGTGGCTTTAGGCAAGGGATCTCCTATCCCAAAAAGTGTTCTGCCTTGCAGTGATAGTCCACGTGGACCTCAGCACTTTAGGGCAATGCCTTGTACAGCTCTACTGATAGCTGGAACCACCCTGCTTTTCTTCCTTCACACGCTGTGAGAGGCTGGCAGTGTTTCAGCTTCTGTCCATTGTGTGGTGAGGTGGAGCTGTGTTAGATTTTTTTTTCTGGTGGCGCAAGTTTGTTCTCAGCTCTTCTATTTATTCTTTGTTATCAGCTACTGAATTACTCCTATACCTCCTGTGTGCTCCACTTCTATATGCTGAGCCTGCTCTTCTGTAGTTTCCCTAAAATGAAACTCTGAATTTGCAACCTGCAAGTGTCACTCGAGCACATAATGGCCAGTTACTGGGCTGAGGGGCACATATTGGGCACTGTTTGTTGACTGCTTTGATAAGTGTCTCTGAAATAGGTGATGACTTCATCTTCTTCTCCTGCTCACCACAGATAGCAAGAACCAGCTCCTTTCTGCCCAAATGCTCCTCTCCGTCCAACAAAAACACCCCAGGCTGGATCACGTCATTTGGCTGAGCAACACAGAGCTGCACCACACTCATGCACAAGCTCTTCTGCATCCTGACAGGGCAGGGACTGGCCTGAAGCACCTTTCCAGGTGTTTTTACAGTCTTGTGTGGTTGTACACTGTGTGTCTGGCTGTCCTCTGCTCAGGTGTGGGTGCTCAGTGCAGCGGTGAGAGGCAGCCACGTTTCCCTGATAGCATCTCGGCCCCGCAGCAGCCACAGGGCTGCTGCCACATTCCTCCCCTGGCTACAAGTCTCTGATCCTGCCCATGCTTGCCATATTCATCAGGACTTTCCAACGAGTGGGTTTGAGGAGAAGTAGCTCATGGACAAGGTGTTGGCACTGCAGTGGCCATGCTCCAGGCTCTGTGGAAGGTGAAGGTATTTCTTTCAGCTTTTTAAGGCACAGTGCAAGAATTCCCTCATTTCCCACTGTGATCAGCACTGACTTCCTCAGGACCTCTTACAGGTGTCTGCTTCCTCTCTATAGCTCAATCACCTGGCCTATTGAATATTCTTCACCAGACATCTACTGTGGTACTCATTTACCTGCTGAGATGATTCTGTGCTCATCTGAAATCAGCTGGGGTGTGTCAGATCCTCCTCTGACCACACAAGGAGCTGGTAGGAGAGTTGTGCCCTATAGGGATTGTGGCTTGTCCTTACCCACCACCCATTTCCTGAGGATAACCTCTGGAGAAGCAGCTCAGGCACCTCTCTCTGGGTGAAGACCACCCTGTGGTGGTGGTTTTTCACCTACAGTGTGGTGGGGCACTGAACAGGCTCCCCAGGAATGGTCACAGCCCCAAGGCTGACAGAGCCCAAGAAGCATTTGGACAAGGCTGTCAGGCACAAGGTGGGATTCTTGGGGTGTCTTGTGCAGCACCAGGAGCTGGACTTGATCATCCTAATGGGTCCTGTTCTATGGTTCTGTGTTCCATTACCTTTGGGAGGAGCCTGGCTTTGCCTTGCCTGTTGTTTCATCTGGTGTGTTCCCCTCCCAGTCGGCTCAGACAGTTGGAAGCACAAGAGCAGCAGGGAGTGGGCTGTTTTGTGGCACTGACCTTCTTCCCAGCCATCCTCCCATCTGTCTTGTGGTTCCCAGCAATGTTATCCTGCCTCTGCTGTCTCTTCTGCCTTTCACTTGAGACAGGTTCTCCACAGAACCGCAGTCAGATCAGGTATCTGCCTCGTGGATCCTGTAGCCAGAGGTTATTTGCATTCAGCTCCTAATTCCTGCTTCCCACAGCCCTCTGTGCTGGCTGTAGCTGTGCCCTGGGCCCGTTACCTTGGGGTGGGAAGTGTCAGCCCTTCTCTGTGTGGGGTTTATTGTGAAAGGCCCATCAAGGGGTGCAGATGTGCAGGTCCTTACACGCTGCTTCTCTGCTTCTCTAGAGCTCAGGCTGTAGGGTGTACAATCAAACCTTACCTCCCCTGTTATTCCCAGAGCCTGCTGTGGTGGCCTTGGGCTTGGGTGTCTGCATGGGCAGACCCTCTGCCTGCCTCTGCAAGCCTCTGGTGGGCAATACAGCCTGCCTGGCCACAGCACAGCGGGCAGCTGAGCCCTGTCCTGCTGCTCTGCGAGCTCTGCAAGGGCAAAAAGCAGAGGGATTTCCCTTCCCACATGGACTGGCTCCAGGGTCCTTTGGGACAGCCTGACGTGCATCATATGGTGCAGATGGAACAGGCTAAAATAAATCAGACTGGGAGCCGGTGGTTAGAAGCTGTGCTGGTTTTGCTCTGGGGATTTGGAGCCGCTTCTCTCTCAGCCTGGGAAAAGCAGTTGGTTCGAGGCATGAGGGAACCCAGTGCTCCTGGCATTGAACAGCATCTGCTTGGTCTGTGTGCCTGTTCTGCTGTCCTGTGTAATCCACCATTCTACTCATTACTGCAGTTTAGTTACCAGGGGCTGTGCAGGCTGCAAACTCAGATGCCAGAATGGGCAGTACGACTTCCCTCAGGTCCCAAATGGCTCTGTCCTATTCCATGAATCCACTGGTCTCCTGCAAGCAGCCTGTGAAAAGGAACTGGTGGCACAGATCTGTGACTCTGCCATGGCCGAATGCAGTCTGGAGGGAGAAGCAGCTGGGGAAGCAAAGGAAATGATGGCGAAAGGAGATCCAGGGAAGCAGGGAGGTGGAAATGGTGGGGAGGAAATGAAAGAACAAAACAACAAAATGAGGGAGAGCTGGAGATTTGTCTTGGCAGAGTATGGGGACAGGTGAGCTGGTCAAGCAGAAGAGAGCTGGATGGCAGCATGAAACACTGTGTGTGCATAGCTCACTCCAGTCTGATTTGGAGTTACATGTTGCAGGCCCCCAGATCAAGTCTGAACACACTAATACAAAAAGCTGGACCTGAGACGAGACCTGGCTTGAAAACCAAGCTCATGGGTCAGAGGAGCAGAAGCATCTGTCATGCATCAAGCCATTAGGATGGCAGCTTTGGACTTCCAAAGGTTTCTTGGTATCTTTCCTACTGGATAACTGGCATTTAAATCCACTGATGTTCCAGCCTGGCTTCAGCTCCCCTTGAAAGGTCAGCTATTAGTGCTGTGCTCAGGCTCAGCTTTAGTTGTATCTCGCCTGTCCCCCTACCTGTGGCTATCTCAGGATGCTGTGTCTCCAGAGCAGCAGAAACACAGCTGTGTGCATGGAAAAGCAGGAGGATCTCATTTCTTTGGAGATGCTGTATGTCAGAAGAGGAGCTGAGAAGCTCCCGTGCTCTCTAATGGTTGTGGTAACTTGCAGTTAAATTGAAAGCTGAGGCACCGAGAGTAGCATGGCCAGTAGCCCTCTGCCCATTGCAAGGTCACTGTGAGTTGACTGGCTAGTCTGGGTATCTTAATTAATGTGCTGATTGGATTTCCTATGTCTAACCAGGTTCCCAGGACTCCTAGGATGAGGCTGCTGTGAAGGACTGGTGGAAACCCTGCCTGTGCTGTGGTGCCTGCAGATTCCCTGCGGTCCCCTTTGCAGCTGGAGCGCCGTGTCCGAGGTCGCTGGGAAGAATGACTGTTGGATGCCTACTGCAGCCCCCTGTCCTGGGGAGGACTTGGCTCCCCGTGCTGCTGCTGGCAGCCTCTGCTCACTGCCACTGGCCCAGCGAGCCGGCAGAAGTGGTTCGGGACTGGGAGAACCAGCTGGAGGCCTCCATGCACTCGGTGCTCTCGGACCTGCGGGAGACTGTGCCGGCTGTGGTGGGCATACCCGACAGCTCTGCCGTGGTGGGACGCTACTTCAGAGTCTCCATCCCCACGGATTTAATTGCTTCCAATGGAGAAGTTGTCCAGGTGAGAAACACCATTCCCCGAGGATCCTTTTTGGTTATATTCATGCAGGATTGAGCGAGTCATCCCACTAATGGGCTGAGTCATGAGGGTGGCTGGGAAGCAGCCTTACAGTTTTGTAGGGTTACAGGAGAAGGGTTTTTATAAAAAACTCGTTTCACCTCATTGCAAAGTTCCTCTCTTCTGTCACAGAGAAGACTTCTCAGGGATGACTAATTAGGTTTGTTGGCTGTATTTAAACCATGAGATGCTCTGCCCCTGGAAAGAGGAGCACATTCATGAGGAGCTGTGGGATCTGGGGAGCCACGGATTCCCTGGGACTGCTGGTCAGGCTCGGGGAGTTTGTTTCACTGCCAGGCAAACAGACCCTGTCCTGCCAGCGGGGGCTCTGGGCTGCCTGTGACGGTGTCTCTCCTGACCTTGCTCCTAAGTCCTATTGATGCCAGAATGGTTTTTTCCTTTTCTTTATATACCTTTTACACTGTTCTCTGTATCCACAAGTATTAGCAGTATGCATACTTGTAACCCTTCACTTAGTTTAGTGCTCAGTGTTCTGTAAGTGTTCTGCAGGCCTGAGACTGAACAGCCCAGAGCTGCAGAGCCAGGGACACCAAACATTCCTACTGTCTCAGGAAGCCAAGGTCTCCTGGCAGGACAGATTCTGTAAACTGGAGTTGAGCCCACCCCAACCTCATTATTGGGCTCCCTTGTTAGATATGCCAATGTGTAAAGTCTAGAACTGGTGTGTGTGATTGACAGTGGGTGTGCATTTTGCCACCTGGGTGAAGTGGATGCATCAAACGGGATCCTGATTAAAATACTGAGGTAAAGACCCCAAGCTTCTTAACCGTGTCTGGTTTTCTTTTCATAACACCAGGAAAAAGGCATCACTATTGGGAAAGATGGTGGCTTTTCCCCTTATCTGACTTAAACTCACACCCCTGGCACTGCAAGGACCTGAAAACTGAGTTTTGGAATCAGTCCTTAGTGTAGGAAAGGGTTAGAAGAGCCCAGAGGAAGGCAGGGACATGGCCAAACCACAGGTGTGCTCATTGTTGGTCCTTTCCTGGAAGGGTTTGCTTGGATCACATGGAATTCAGAAAATTCTGTTCTTAAAAACAGAATTGCCTTCTAATCACAGGATTTCTTTTCAAAGAGCATTATAAAGCATCATAAAAAGACAAGCTTCTGATGTGTCTCAGAAGATCAGAGGGAGATGGAGAGCAAGTCAGGAGTAAGTCTGGCATCTTGATTTCTCCTTGAAGGCAGGTTTGGTTTAGCTCTGTATACAGTCACACAGTTATCCCAATTCTGATCTGTGATCCCGCTGGCTCCAGCGAGGGTACTGGGGACCATGATGTCTCAGGGTGGGCAGAAAATCTGAAGAATGCAGCTGTTATGGACAGAGGGTCAGACAGGGGGTCGAGGGTGGTGAGTGAGCCCCTGGCCAGAGGAGTCAGGGAAGGGGCCAGGCAGGTCTCAGTTACTCTGAGCTGACCATGGCCAAGATCCCTGCTCAGCCCACCCACAGCCTGTGCCCAGAGCACAGGGCACCTGTACAGCCTTGTGGGTGTGGTGAGCCCCAGACCTCACGTTACAGAAATTATAACTTTGGGATTTTGCATCCGAGTGGCTTGTTCTGGTATTGCCTAATAGCTGCTTTGATGGCAAGAATAAGTGCCCTTATTTATATAACACCACAGCTTCCTCTGTCACCTTTTCCTGGCACAAAATTTATCTGTGATATCAGGAATATACTGATAGATTGTTTCCACCCCACCTGATGGCTGTGAATTACACCTCTGCCATGTAGGTGTGAGGTGTGTTGACCAACACCAGCATGCCTGGAGAGCCTGAGAAGGACTGGGCTGCAGCAGGACCCAGCAGCTGCTGGTTGTGTGCAGTTCAGCAAACTCTGGGAGCGATTTTCATGCTCATCCCTGGGTTCACCCAAGTGCATGTTGCATCTGTTCACCTTGAAATTGATTTTAAAAATACAGCAGGCTCTCACTTAGCTGCTGTCCCTGGAAGGGCTCTCCTTGCAGAGAATGCACATTGGCTGCTGAGCACAGCTGACCTTTGCTGTGGGGATTTGGTTCCTGGCTAGTGAGAACTGCGTGGGCAATTTTGGGTGCTAGGGCGCATTTTTGTTCTACTGCTAAGTTCCAGGGCAAATTTCTCTGGTCTTTTTCTCAGGCTTCCTGACGTTTCTCAGCTGGAGCAGTAAAAGGATAATGCTTGGGAATCTGACTCCATGGTGTACTTAAGTCCTGCTAAGAAAGAATAAAGGCTGTGCCTTCTAAGATGGGGCAGGGTTTATGATGAGCTATGGTCGCCTATATTTTTTCCACTTAAATTTCAAAGAAATTGTCTACAATTTTTTATTTAAGAAAAAATGCTGACAGTTGCTGTCCCCAGACTCCCAGGAGCTTCCCACTGGAGCCTGGAGAAAGTGCAATTGCTTCATCTCTAGATGATTCCCACTGATTATTTCCAGGATTGTGGTGGGGATCGCCTTGAAGCTCCTTCTCAGACCCTCTCCGTGCTTGTTAGCAGATTCCAGCCAGCTGTAGACAAAATACTTTTCTCTGCAAACCGGGCTGTGGGATGGAAACAACGCCAGGCATGTGCAGCGTGGCGGAGGAGTGCCCCGCAGGCACGCACTCCTGCACAGTCAGGTATTTGCTCCTGGGAGCAGTCCCCAGCCTTCCCCTGCCACCCCCAAAGCTGCTCAACAACAGGTGAGATTTTATGGCTAAGGACAAAAGCAAGGCTCAGAGAAAAGAAGTAAAAAATCTACCGTGTGTCTTAATTTCAGGGTCTATTTCCATGTTGTTCAGAGCCAGCTGGGCCTGCAAGGCTTTGTGGCCGTGGCAACGCCCTTCCCCTGTGCCTTGTGTTCCCAAGCGAGTGCCTTGGTCAGACAGTGTCATGTCCTCTGAAAAGCAGCTGGAGCTTGCAGGTCTTCCAGCTGTTGGATTTGGCAGCAGGTCAGTCCAGATGCTGTCCTCTAGCTTCCTCACTACAGCAGGGCTTCTGGCTGCAAGACTGCTCTCCTGCTGTCTGGAGGTGGCTGGAAACTAAAACTCTTTGCTGTGCCTTCCTAAAAGGCAGCTTTCAGCCCTTTCTGCCACATTTGACACCAAATCATTGGTTTTTTTACAAAGTTTGGGTTAAAAAACATAATTTCCCTGTATCATAGAGCCCCCTTGCCATACAGACAATGTGAAGGTGGGTTGCCACTGGCTCCCACTGACTCCTGGCAAATGCTGGCTGGGACAGAGTAAAGGTGGGCATTAGTGCTGGTACCCTCACAGTCATCATATCCTTACCCCATTTCCACTGAGGACTGTGTGGAGTCTGACCTGTTACCTCTCAGCTGTGTCCTGTCGAAGAACAGATCATGCTCCAAAGACCAGTTGGATTTCCTGTTCCTGCCACTTCTGTTTGAAGCTGCTCCAGAATTTGGCTGCTCTGATTAAAAATGCAGCTTCTAGCCTAAATTTAGAGATGGCTAGAAATGCTTATATGTGCTGCCCTTTAGCCTAAATCAATTCTACCTTCATAATATTTACTTCCCTTATGTATTTATAGGTGACAGGCGTATTCCCCATCTTGATTTTATTAGGTTAAACAAGCCAACCTCTTTAGTCTTTCTCATAAAATAAGCTTTCTTTCCTTCCCCTCAGCTTTGCAGCTGTCTTCTGCACCTCCTCCAGCTTGAGTTTATTTTTCTTACGTTTGCATGACCACAGCATTACAAAACATTCCAGATGAAATTTTACCAGAACCTTTTAAAAAAGCATCAAAACTTCCTTTTCTCTTCTATAAATAACTTTGTTTGATATATCCTATGATCGTTTGCTTTTCCATGTCTGCTTTGCTTTGGTTTGGACATCTTCCTATCAGCTGAAATATCCAGGTCTGTAGCTTTTGCTGCTTCCAGTTGTTGAGTCCCAGAAGAGGAGAAAAGGTGAGGTGCATGATTTGGAGTGGTGACTGTTGCCAAACGTGGCTCTCCACTCATCCCACCAGCCAAGGTGTGATCTCCCCACAAGGAATGGAGCCCTTGCACAGCCTGATAGCCTAAATGCATATGCCCACAATACATAGAGACACTATTAAATAACTTTTGTTTAAAAATGGGCCTATAAAGCGTGCTGGAAGGAGAGAAACTCCTGGTGTGCTCTGCTTTCCAAGGCACATCCCAGCCAGAGCAGATTTGCTGTTTTCCTTGAAGGTCATGTAAAGCTGCTGACCTGCCTTCAGTCCTGGTAGTGTTCGGTGTGGGATGGATCTCACAGAGCAGATCTGCATGGGTTTGTAGCCAATGCTGAGGAGTTCAAGATGAGCATTCCTGGCTGTGTCTTAGCCCTTGATTTTTTTTAGGTTTGAATTGCAAGGTTTCACCAGGGCTTTGCTGGAAGACAGGTAAAACATGTAGCAGAGGCCCTGAGAAGCTGTCTCTGAAAGCAAACGTAGCTGGAGGGAAAGTGATTAGAACAACAGACTTCGCTCAGATGAATTACACAATGCAGCTATGGAGTGGGTTTGGAGGTTATCAGAGACTGGATATCCATCTGGGAAAAAGGGAGTCTTGCTTTCAAAGAATCACAGAGTTCCTCAGGTTGGAAAATACCTTTTAGATTATCGAGCCCAACCATTAACCCAGCACTGCCAAGTCCACCACTAAACTTTCCAAGCAGGAGGCTGAGTTTCCAATGGTTGTTCTGTTTGCCATCTGCTGAAGGGGCTTTTATTGAACAGCTTTGCTCTCATCAGATGTCAGGGACCTTGATTTATAAACACGATCCGCAGAGATTGGGTTGCAGGAGTCCTGACATGGGTATCTCCTGTCAGGGCTGTGCTGCTCACCTCAATCCTGCTCCAGTCCTGAAGCCAAGGGCTGGATGTTGGCAGCCAGCCTGCAGTGCCAGGACACGCTTGCTTTCAGGGAAGAAAACCACAAAATACTGACTTTTTTCTTTTTTTTTTCCTCTTGCAATGATCTTTATTTCAAAGCATTTTAACTGAATGTAAAGTTTATTAAAGTGGCATTTCTCAAAGGAAGAAGAGAAGCAAAGAGCACTCCCGAGGGGCTGTGTCATCAAGCTGGGTATCTTAAAAGGCTCTCTGTGTCAAAGCATTTGAGCTTCACCTCCTCCCTGAGATTTTCTTGGACTAACTGGGAGGTGCAGCAACAGCCGCTATTTACAGGGGAGCACACAGGGATAAATGGCAGTGCCTGGAACAGGTCCAGGCAAAGGAGGACTTGGGCAGGGCTTTGCTTGGTTGCCACGCTGCAATCTGAGTGATGAACTGATAAGATTCCTGAGGGGAGGCCAAGGGGGACGCTTATCTTTTTCCTGCAGCGAGACCGAGTCAGAGAATTTGGCATTTTCAGTGCACGCTTAGTAACAAGCTCTGAATTTGGAGGAGTGGAAAATGTGACTCGATCTAATTATAAACTGGCTTTTCAGACGGGCTGGGAAGTTCCTTGTTTTGTCCTGCTCTTACAGGTTGTTGCTCTGAGCATCCAGGGAGACAGAGGAATGTGTCGGTAATGAGAATCCTGCGAAGGAGCAGACCTGAGACTGCAAGATCCGGTCTGCCTTTCCTTGCCATGCTCTTGAAAGCCAGCTTTCCAGCAATCTGCTGATGGCAGGAATAAATTGCCAGGGCTGGTTAGCTGTGTGGTGGCAGCACTAAACCCCCAGCACTTGGCATCCAAGCACTGTGGTATTTTTGCTTCCCTTTGGCCTTTCGCTTATAAAAAGTCATGCTGAAAGAAGATCCCTGACCAAACTTTTTTTTAAAGCTGTTTGAGGCTTTTCCTGCCCCATGCTCACCCCCCAGACAAGGGATAAAGCAGGGTGTGGGCAGCCCGTGCTGACCCCAGCCCTGGCGCGGGCGGGCTGCGCCTTCCCGCTCCAACAATAAGGCTAAACAAATCCTTCCAAGCTGCTTGCATGGACCGATGAAAGGAGGATTTCTTGGGACACTCAATGTTTTGTAGTGACCTCCCAGTGAAACAGCTGTTGTGTTCCCTTGCCCAGGCAGAGTGGGACGCTGAATGGTGTCCTTATAGCCAACACAGAGGCGCATCTGGAAAAGAGGCCGTCATGGCAGGAGTATGCGAGGGTGGCATGAGCTGGGTGTAGCCACTCAGCCTGCACTGTTGCAGAACCATTTTCCTGGTGGTTAAGAAGCTGGTAAGACAAAGCCCAGCTCGTGGGGAAGGCAGGCTGAGCCCACAGCACAGCCCTACACCCACATCCTCAGAGGAGGGGACCGCTTTCTGTGCATGAGGCTTCACTTGCCCCTTAGCTGGAAAAATGCAGATTAGCAGCAGACACGAAAACTTCTCATTCAGGTTTTCGTGAGCACATAAAGGCAGAGCAGCTACTTCGAGTAGCTTTGCTACCTGATCCTTCAGAGGCAGAAGTTTGAACTTGAAGATGAGGGCCAGGACCAGTGATGGAGCCTCTGAAAGCCTTATTCCCCCTTAGTTCAGCTTTATGGGCTGAGTTTGATTTGTTTTTCTAAAGCAACAGCTTCAGTTCATGGAGACATACAGGAAGAGCTTTGCAGGGCTTTGGCTGGGACCGGCCAAAATGTAGGGTTAGTTCAACCATCTTGACCTACCTGTGCACAAAGGAAGCACCAGTTACCGGCTGTTCTTGTGTGGCTTTTGGTCTCTGAACAGAGTTGGTGAGCTCCTGCTGGTAATGAAGGCTCAGGTCACCGAGGCTGACATACTTCCGAGAGCCACTGGAGTCTCTGGGCTGTTTTTAGACTTTTAGGGGCAGAGGCATCTGCATGAAATGTCCTGGAGCAACTTGTTTTTGTCCATGAGTCCATGGGCTTTTTGTGCAAGGCACACAGCAGCCCAGAGGAGCAGTGTCTGCTGAGATCACCCAAAAGCCCTGGCAGGTATCGCAGTCCCCTCCACAGGGAATTGCACATGTTGCAAGTCTTCTCTGCTCACTGCCAAGTGCAACTTTCCTTTCTCCAGCCTGAGCTTTCCCACAGCACAGCACTGCAGCAGCACTGTAGCCGTGCCCAGCAAGCAGAAGGCTCTGAGAGGTGCCCGTCCTCCTTGCACCACTTCTTTCTGGGCCTTGTGTTTCTAGGCACAGCCTGTCGGATGTCCTATTTTGCAGTTCTGTTGAGTTTGAGGAAAGGAGGTGGGGAGTAAGGTTGGAGGCTCCTTCACACAACATCTCCCAGGTTCACACAGGCCAAGCTCCCTGGCAGGGCTGTCCCTTGGGGCCAAAGGCTCATAGTTTCATAGAATCACAGGATATTCAGAGTTGAAAGGGACCCACAAGGACCATCAAGTCCAAGCCCTTGCCCACCACAGATCAACATGAAAAATCACCATGTCCAAACACTTCTTGAACTCTGGCAGGCTCTGGCAGCTGTTGTGGGCTGAGGGCTGTCCAGCTCCTGCCTGGCAACATCACATTCCATGACCAGTGCAGCAGCCTCTGCTGCCATGGGCCCTGCCTGGGGCTGTGGCTCCTGGAGAGCTTGGTCTGCAGGCACTGGTGCAGCCTTGGTGCCGGGTGAGGAGTGCACCTGCTGGGTCCACAGGCAGGGCTTGCCTCCCAAAACAGGGATTCCATCCTCTGAGCTGAAGCCTGCAGTGCCCATGCCCATCACTTCTCCTGACTCCAGTCTGGCTGTGCCAGCACCCTGGGTCATTGCAGTGCCCACAGTTCTGCAGCACTGGGGTGAATCTGAAACCTGGGTCCTTCCCCCTGCTTGTGTCTGATGAGGCAATGGGAATCTGCCTGTCCATGGATCTGATATGGGGCTGCCTGTTGTTTCTGCTGCCAACACTGCCCGTGCTGCAGCATTAGCAGGGGGTTAAGATGAAGCTTGGGCTTAGGCAAACAGCTTAGGCTTGACTCTTTCTCTGCAGTTGTATTTGCATTTGAATTGCATTTGAATTTCCATTTTCTTCCCCTGCCTGCTGGTTAATTGCTTGCAGCAGCCTGAGCCTGCAGACTTGGTGTGACACTGGCTGGGTCAGTCGGTTGGGCACAGCTCAGCTCACCTTCTGGAGGGCTCAGCTGGGATATTCCTCATTGCTGGCCATGTGTGTTGGGGTGATGCCGAGGGAGTATGGCTACAGTAAATTGTCATCAGTAATTACACCCCAGATAAAGCCCTGGCACAGAGTGTGTCTCTCAGCAGCTGCTGGACACAGGGAGGGGAATGGGGCAGTGGGAGATCTGGCAGAGCTGCACGACTGTCCATGCTGACTCTGCCCAAAAGCAATCAGGAGGTTTTTAGGACTGATTTGAAAGGAACCAATGCCCAGCTGCTGCTGCCCATACGAAGGTCTGGCAGCACAGACGAGATCCCATTGGATACTTCCAGGACTGGGAATATTTCATAGTGGTGTGCCATGGTGGAGACCTGGCAGGATCCTATGGTGCCTGTCTCCTGGCAAAGGGTTTGCTGCCTCCTTTTTGGGTGATTCATCAGGAGGATGATGACTAAATACCTGGAGGATTATAGGGCACTCTTGTAGGCAAGAATGCAGTTTTTGCCTGAATTCCCTCGAGGCAGCAGTTTTGCTCACTACTCCTTTGCTTATCTTTGTCTTGTTGGCTACAGGGCTTTCAGATCCAAGTTTAAAAAAACAAGTCAAACTGAGCTATCTTCTTTCATGAGCTGACTGCTCTTGGCTGGCCTAAAAATAACAGGCCATGTCCATCTGAAAGGATTTTGTGAACAAGGTCTTCACAAACAGCCAGACCACTGTATGAATTCTAAATCACAATCATGGCTTATTTTTTAATGGTCTTCAATACACTTCCAGGCTTGTATAATCTTCAGCTGATAAGGATTAATTTACAATTATGTCAAATAATGGGAAAACAAAGGCAGCGTTTTTTTGGTTTTTTTTTTTAAACTTGGGCAACAGAAGAGTTATTTTGAAACCAGACCCCTTGAGGAAAATGGCAGGGCTTAAGGCTGATACTTATTGCATACATGGAAAACTGGGAAACTTTTAACATGAAAACTAGAGATCCCCAATCATTAACTATGTGTAGCTTTAACAAATACCCTTTGAAGCAATATTTGAAGGAAACGTCGCTAGAACAGAGTCCAGGTCTTCCTGCTCCCAGTTTTGCACCACCACAAACACAGCAGTGACAATGGACAGGACAGACCCACACCAAGGGTCAGCGTTTGTTTAGGAACAAGTATTTTTATCCATCCTGATAACAGCTTTATTTATCTACTGCGATCTTTCTGGGCTCTTCCTTTGTCACATGAACTTGGGTGATTTCTGCTGCCAGGTCAGTTGTTGTGGTTAAAGCAGTGCAGAGACATCGAATGCTTGTGACTTGTTGCCTTCTCAAAGATTTCCCAGGGGAGGCACAGGCTTCATAGGAGTAATCCTCATAAATTTGATTTTCTTAATCATCTCTTGCAGAGCCTTTAGAAACAGTCCACATCTCTTCACAGGCTGAATACAGCTGAACTCTTTTTAAATCAAGTTTAAGTGGGTTTATAAATGTTTTGCAACTGTCGCATCCCTGCTAGAACAAGTCATCCCAGTCAATGATTGCTTGGCCTGTTTTTGTTTTTCAGGAGAGCCTAGTTTTTGGTCTGAATATGTTGGCTGCAGTTTCCCTTCCTAGTATGGGCCCTACATGTAAAGTGTAGGTTAAAAATGGTTTTCCAAGCAGGATTATTCAGACTGGCCTGTGCCTCCGTCGCAGTTCTTTCTGTGTGTGGGGTCAGCCACCTTTCTGAAGTGAGTTTGTCTGTCAAAAGTAGGAGCAGGCATGGCTGAAGGAAGAATCACCTTGTGACATGAGACTGGGTAAAGTACTGCTGCTTGTAGGTCTCCTCAAGTCCAGTGCCCAGGGAGAAGGCATTAACAGAAAAACCCAACTCTCAGGAAAGCTGTGTAGAGTGTGTGATCCTGTAATTAAGGACTTTTGCAGAGTGCACAGAAGGGGAAGATTTGTTCCAAATGTAGCATAAAATTACACATTCAGAGTGAATTTAACCAATCGCTATTAAAGTTCTTATTCTTCTTGAATGTGTAAGCCTCAATAATGCTGTGGCTTTGTCCTGGCTCCCTATGTTTCTGTTCCTTATGTATGCCCAGCCCCAACCCTCCCTCCTCCACCGTGGGCAGGTTAGTGCCTAATTTTGGCACAGGAGGAAAAAGAGTGGAACCATCCAGCTCCTGCTACTGTAATGCTTTATTGCACTGGGCAGTGTCCTGGCATCTCAGTTTTTACAGGCTGGGATGAAATGACACTTTTTTAAAGGAAGACAGGGACAGGTCAGTGCTTCTGGCTGGGCAGGAGCAGACCCTGCCTTTGTTCTCTCCTGGCAGAAGAAATGCCAAGGAAGGACAATTCGTTCCTTTGTTCCTGCAGGAGCGAGGCTTGGCTCCCTGTGCCCAGCTCAGGTGAAGGGCTGCCTTTCCTTTGGGATGGCTGGGCTAAAAGCAGCTCCTGTTCTTGCAGTGGAGGAGGAGTGAACGCAGCCACAGCCCTGCCAAAACCCCCTGTTCTCTGCCAGAAACGTGGGTACACAGCAAGGCCCTTGGGACAGGATGCTCACATGTCGGTGCATGGTGGCATATATTGAGGTATAGGGCCCTTGGGACAGCTTCCTCCAGCTGTTGTAATCAGAAATCTGAATTCCCTGCTCTGGGATGTTGCTGGTGAGGAGTTAACTAAAGCTGTGCTGAGAGCTTTAAACTCTGCTCTATAAGCTGTACCCAGTGTGTGTCTCATGATGTGCTCTGCAGCTTGTCCAGGCTGGCTGAAAGTGGGGCTGGTCCTTTACAACAACGAGGGTGTTGCCTGCGTGGTCATGGCTGAAACCCTCTGCAGCTCTTGCACAAAAGCTTTTCTGTGCTGCTCCTGCCAAAAGACTTCTGGGTCCTACATTTTCCTGGCAGAGCTGTGCATCCAGACCCCTTCAGTGTGCTGAAACCCACAGTGTGGGGGTGAGCCCCAGGGTGCTGCCTGAATCCTGCCTGCAGCCAGGGAGTGGGAGAGGTGCCCAGGACTCACAGTGTGCCCAGCCCTGCAGCACCAGGCATCACCTCTTGTCCATCCAGGGGATTTCCCCAGCAGGACCTGCAGTCTGCTCAGTGCATCCCCGGCTCTGCACCTACTGCTGGATGCAGGGATGCTCCTGCCAGGCAGGTTTCCTTGAGAAGCTCCTCTCCCAGCTTTGCATTTGGGTAAATTATGAAATATGTATAAGCTTAACAGAACTGCAGAGAACCAAAGCACCCTTTCAGGACAAGAGCTAGAGCCTGGTTCAGTGTTGGACTGCAGTGAGCCCAGACCCTGCATCTCCCTGAGCCCCAAAGCATCCCGTTTACTCCGAGTGTCAGGGGGAGATGCCTTGTGGAGTTCTGGAAAGCACAGCCAGCCTGCTTGCCAAACGCCTCCCGACCTGGGAGGTGATGAAGCTCAGGTTACTCACTCTGGAGCACCTACAGCCCCGGGAAATGTCACAGCCCACCGAGCTGGCAGCCTCACCCCTTGCACGGCAGCCCGAGCCGAGCGGCTCCGCTGTGCCGCGTGATCCGCGAGCAGCTGGAGAGCAGACGGATGGCAGCTGCTGGCAACAGGGGGGGCTTGGGGTTTGCACCCACACTCAGCTACAACCCAGGGCAGGAGACAGGAGTCCTGCGGGCTGAAAGAGGTAGTGTTGGAGTCCTGAGGTGCCTGTGCTCTGAGACAAAGCCTTCCCTTGCAGCAGCAAGTTATTATGTGAAAGTCTTATTTTTAAGCTAAGCCTGAGGATGAAGCCAGGCTGGCACGCTGTCCTGTGTCATGTCCAGCAATTCCCCTGCCCGTGTGCCACATCCCTGCCTGCCCACACTGGCCAGCTTGCGGCCCCTCCTGGCTCTGGGAACAGTGGGACAAGCTGAAAGTTCATGGAGAAAACACACGTTCTGAGCTGCTGGAGCAGTGGGCTTGATGTGTGTAGGGTGGGCAGGGCGTGATGGGGTTAGGAAGGGAGCAAGATGGCCAAAGTAGGAGAGGAAGGAGTGGGAAGAGGGCAGTTGTTGGATCGGCTCTGCTGTATGGCATAACTTCACTCTCAGCTTTGTCACTGTCCCCATGACGTAAACTCCCCATCTGCCCTCAGAGAAAATGAACCACTTGTGCTTGGTAGTTGCACAGCAAGTGTTGGAGCACTTGCAGGCGAGGGGGCCTTGTGGGATTTATGACCTCTTGTGGCTCCTTAAGCCCTTTGAGTCCAGTGCACCCTGCAGAGCTCATCCTTGCCAACACGCGGAGGAGGAGGCAAAGGCTGCTGTGCTCTGACCAGGGCGTTCCTTCCTCAGTTGTTAAACTTTAGATTTTTTTTCTTTAATCCTTGAAATTAAGCATTACTGCTTCTAGAACCGGTCCTAATGCTGTACTTCTAAAAGCATCCTTTTGTTTTTGTTGGTAGATCTCGGAAGCTGGGAAGGACTCCTTGCCTTCTTGGTTGCACTGGAACGCGGAGAGCAGCTCCCTGGAAGGGCTGCCCCTTGACACAGACAAGGGTGTCCACTACATCTCAGTGACCACTCTGCAGCCCTTCCCAAATGGGAGCTATGTCCCTCAGACCACAAACGTTTTCTCCGTTGAGGTCCACCAAGAAGACCACAACGAGCCTCAGTCGGTGCGAGTGGCTGTCCAAGACACGAGTGACACAGCGCCCTTCGTTTGTGGCTCAGAAGAGCCAGTCACTATCCTGACTGTCATTTTGGATGCCGACTTAACAAAAATGACACCAAAGCAGCGGATTGAACTCCTAAACAGAATGAGAAGCTTTTCAGAGGTGGAACTTCATAACATGAAGTTGGTTCCTGTTGTAAATAACAGACTCTTTGACATGTCGGCCTTCATGGCTGGACCGGGAAATGCAAAGAAGGTGGTGGAAAACGGGGCCTTACTCTCATGGAAACTGGGGTGTTCCCTGAGCCAAAACAGTGTCCCCAACATCAGCAAGGTGGAGGCTCCAGCTAAGGAAGGAACCATGTCTGCCCGTCTTGGCTACCCTGTTGTTGGCTGGCACATCGCTAACAAGAAACCTCACCTCCCAAAGAGGATGCGGCGGCAGATCAACGCCACCCCTACGCCTTTGACTGCCATTGGGCCGCCCACCACTGCCGCACAAGAGCCACCCACCAGGATTGTCCCCACCCCGACGTCACCCGCCATCGCGCCTCCCACAGAGACAATGGCACCCCCCGTCCGGGAGCCCATCCCACTGCCGAGGAAGCCGACGGTCACCATCAGAACCAGAGGCCCCATTGTCCAGACGCCCACACTGGGGCCAATCCAGCCAACCAGGGTAGCAGAAGGCACAGGCACGGCCTCCGTGCCCATTCGCCCCACGATGCCTGGGTACATAGAGCCCACAGCAGTGATCACACCGCCCTCAACTACCACCAAGAAGCCGAGAGTCTCCACCCTGAAGCCAGCCACACCGTCCACGACAGATTCCTCCACGGCAATAACACGAAGGCCTACTCGGAGGCCCAAAACACCCCGTCCGACGAAGCCTCCCAGCACAACCAGATCCCCCATCTCCAAGCTGACAACGGCCTCTCCGCCGTCCCGCGTACGCACCACTGCCAGCGGGCTGCCCCGGCCCTGGGAGCCCAACGAGCCCCCCAAGCTGACAAACCACATCGACAGGGTTGACGCGTGGGAGGGCACGTACTTTGAGGTTAAGATACCGTCAGATACCTTCTATGACAAGGAAGACACCACCACTGACAAGCTGCAGCTGACCTTGAAGCTGAAGGAGCAGCAGATGATCGAGGAGAATTCGTGGGTGCAGTTCAACAGCACCAGCCAGCTCATGTACGGCATGCCAGACCACAACCACATCGGGAAGCACGAGTACTTCATGTATGCCACCGACAAGGGCGGGCTTTTCGCCGTGGATGCTTTTGAAATCCATGTCCACAAACGCCCGCATGGGGACAAGTCTCCGGTGAAGTTCAAGGCCAGGCTGGAAGGGGACCATAATGCAGTGGTGAATGACATCCATAAGAAGATCATGCTGGTAAAGAAGCTGGCTCTGGCATTCGGAGACAGAAACAGCAGCACAATCACAGTGCAGGACATCGCCAAAGGCTCCATCATAGTGGAGTGGACCAACAACACACTGCCCCTGGAGCCTTGCCCTCGGGAGCAGATCCGGACTTTGAGCAAAAAAATTGCAGATGACTCTGGCAGGCCGAGCGCAGCTTTCTCCAATGTCCTGCAGCCTGAGTTCAAGCCTCTGAATGTGTCTGTGGTTGGCTCTGGCAGCTGCAGGCACATCCAGTTTGTCCCCGTGAGCAAGGACGGCAGGCCAATCTCGGAGGCCACGCCGACGCTGGCAGCAGGCAAAGACCCCGAGAAGAGCAGCGAGGACGATGTGTACCTGCACACCGTCATCCCTGCCGTGGTGGTGGCCGCCATCCTCCTCGTGGCCGGCATCATTGCCATGATCTGCTACCGCAAGAAGAGGAAAGGCAAGCTGACCATCGAAGACCAGGCCACCTTCATAAAGAAAGGCGTGCCCATCATCTTCGCCGACGAGCTGGACGACTCCAAGCCCCCGCCGTCCTCCAGCATGCCCCTCATCCTCCAGGAGGAGAAAGCCCCACTGCCCCCTCCAGAGTACCCCAACCAGAGCATGCCGGAGACCACGCCGCTCAACCAGGACACCATCGGGGAGTACACTCCGCTGCGGGACGAGGACCCCAACGCGCCGCCCTACCAGCCTCCCCCCCCCTTCACTGCACCCATGGAGGGGAAAGGCTCCCGCCCGAAGAACATGACCCCGTACAGGTCCCCACCACCCTACGTCCCCCCTTAACAAACGGGAGGCTCTCGGGGGAGAAGGGGCCTCCAGCTCCACACCGGTGCTGTCTGTGGGCCGGCAGCCCCCTCGCCAGCCGGGAACACCAAACCCCAGCCCGCTCCCCAGCAGGCTCTCCCCGGCTGCGCCCGCCGCACCGGAGCGCTCGCGGGACTCGGGGGGACACTTGTTTTATTTTTGCCTAACAAGCTTTGGTTTTATTTTATTCATAGAAAAAAAAAATTCTCGGCTCAAAGACGCCTTCCCGGCGGCTGGGCTTCGGCCGGGGCCGGGGCGGTGGGCAGGGAGGGGGGTCGGGACGGGTCGGGCCGGGTCGGGAGGAGCAGGCAGCACTGGGGTAGCACTCTGGGTCTCCGCTGTTTGCCTTTAACACTAACTGTACTGTTTTTTCTATTCACGTGTGTCTAGCTACAGGACGTAACATGAAAGGTAGCCTAAAAATAATTAAATTCAAGGGACTTTCTGAAGTCGATGGTTTAAGTTTTTACATTTAATCTGCTGTTTACCTAAACTGGGATGTGTAGTTTTTGGGGAGGGGGAGGGCAGTGCTGTGCTGCAGGCGAGCTCCACGGGCTGGTCAGCGGGTCCAGCCAGCCTCCTCCTTCTCCTCCTCTCGGGGTGGATCAGCTTCTTGGTTCGGGGTTTGATTCTTTTATCATTTTTATTTTATTTTTAATCAAAGAAATCCTATCTTTCTCACGCATCATAAAATAGTCATGAGTTGGGTCAGCATGGCCTGGGGTGCCCATGGCTGAGCATCACTGTGCCAGGGAAGGCTCGTGGGAGGATGAGCTGAGCCCTGTGCCACGACGACTTCTCTGCTTCCCAGCGAGCACCAGGGTTGGGGGGGGTCGATTTTAAGCAAAATCCCCTCCCCACGGGGTGTTTTGACGACAGTAGGTGTATTCTCTGTCCCGGCTGCTCCTTGGGACTGTGCAGGAATGGCCTCACGCCAGCACTCCAGCCTCGACACTGTTGGAAAAGATTAAAAAGTTTAAAAAAAAAATAAAAAGAAAAAGAAAAGAAAAAAAGCTCGCCAGGAATAGTTAATAGTTTAAAAAAATCGGTGAACTCTCAAATCTAATTTTTTACTAAATTTTTGATACAGACTCCGATTGTTTTATTAAAAAAAAAAAAGTCTTACAAACCGGTGTGCGGCTGCCAGCAGTTTGTACGGGCTCAGCCCCCTCGGGCCGGCCCCCGGGGACTCGCCACGGTACCGGTACCGTCCCCATCCCCTCTGCTCCACGCCCCGGCATCTCCAGCCGGGATTTGCCCGTGTGCGCCCTGGGTGGAGGGCTGACCCCGCACACCGGGGCCGGACCCGCCGCTTCCCTCCGGGACAACGCTGCCCGGGTGCTCCCGAGAGGGCACCGGGGGGGTGCTCAACC
>JAHLSL010000013.1:1883147-1919786 GCA_025920805.1 Petroica traversi | reverse complement strand
CCGGGGCAGGGCCGTGCCCAGCGGGCAGAGCGAGCGTCCCCTCCCTTTGTGCCCTTCCTTCCCTTCCACAGGAGCTGCGCGCAGGAAGGAGCTCGGAAACCGCGGCGGTAACATGAAACCAACATGGTGAGGAGGCTGCTGGGGCTGGGGGCCCGTCCGTGCTGCCTCCCGGCAGGGGAGGGCTGTGGGTGGCCCTGGGAGCGCTGGCTGTCCCGGTGGGGACACTTGGAGCGCCTGGCAGCCCCCGGGGCAGGTGTGCTCATGGGTCTGCAGACCTGGACCGGGACCAACCTTCCCCGGGGTTTCCAAGGAGGGGTTGGATTAGGGTAGGTGGTACCGGCCCCTATTCGTTTTTTAACTACCCTGAATTTATACTGGTCCCAGGGTCCATATTCCTTCACTTTTTAAGCTCACCATCAGCCTTCTTTTTTATTTTTTTTTTCTAAGCAATATACTTCTGTATGTGCTGCCTTTGTCATTTCAACCTGTCTTGCTCTGGTTTTGCTCCATCTGCTTTTCCTCCCTTCAGGTTCACCTGGCTTAACTTGGTATTTAGAGCTTCCAGAGCTGGATTCCAAAATTGGCCTTTGATAATGAAACACTGAATGGTGCAGGAATGGTGGGGGCTTGGATCTCTGTTCATTCTTAATGTAATGTTTCTGTGATCATTAGGGCTGTGTAAACATAGTTAGTAGCTTGTCTCACAAAATAATATGCAGTAGTGTCTTGTGAAAGTCTCATTGTAGTGAACTCACCTGCAGCTGATATGCTAACACTTGTGTGTGTGGTCAGGCTTTTGATGGAAAAAAGAATGGTATCCTTGTTGTTTATCACTGAACTAATACTCGGATTTCCTTCATACAGAAATTCTGTAAAGCTCATCAGGAGCTTCAAGCGTTTTAGACCTAGGTGTTTCAGTTATTGCATGTTGTCACTGTAACCCTGAGTGGATCTCTCCTAATCCTGTGTAACAATTTTTTATTATTTAGATTGTAAAGTAGTTTTCTGGGTTAGTTTAGCTCTGACCTAAGGTAAGTGCTTTGTTTTAGAGCTGGAAGGAAGGTGGTAGGTTGTGAAAGGAATTAGCTGTGAGCTCTATAAAGCAAGATAACCTTGGCTTTCTTTTTTAACTGTATCAGATTCTTGTTTTTTCAATGTTTTGAATTGTCCTAATGCTGATTTATCTTTTTCTTTCTTAGAGGGTGTTTCATACCCTCTCAGCTTTTTCAGCTCAACCGTTTCCAGGTGCATGGATGAACAACCTATGCCATACTGGTTATAGCCTGTTGGGCAGATCTGAAATGTCCTTTTTCATGGCATTGCCTTTGCTTCCTGTCTAATAAGGACTTTTGGGAGAACAGAAGGGATCTTTAGCTCCTGGAGGGGAAAGTTGATGTATACAAGGTAATTAGCCTAGGAATCTCTGATGGAAAGAGTAGGGTGGTATGCTGGTGGGACACTCTCCTGGTCCCTCTGGTTTTTCATTAGGCACTTCGTGGCAGTTTTACGTGATTCTTGCATAGAAGAAGAGCAAGTGAGCACGATTATCAGTTGAGATGAGAAAGGGGATCTGCTTCTTATCACCAGTTTCATGTTCCACGTGTGGTTTCACAGGTACTTCAGCTCATGTAAGTATAGACTGCACCCCATAGTAGTTTCTTGTCTTGATGGTGGTGCCTGTGCAGGTGAGAAACAGAGTTCCCTGGCTTACAGACTGATGAAGACAAACTGTTTTTCTGCCCAGTTCTGTGGGTGCTTAAATGATTTTGCAGGTGCAAGGGAAATGGGGCTGGTGCTGGAATGGGGTCTTACCCGAGTTCAGGGTAATCTGCAGTGTGACTGTGTAACAGTGCAACAATATATTTTTGCATTATTTATTTTCTTATATATAAATATGATTTTTAAACCACATTTTTACATATATTTAAAAATTAAGTGAAACAGATGCTTCTTTCCTGCTTCTCTTAATCATTGTGTGTCTCATCATCAGGTTGACAGCACTGAGCATGTCCTTCTTATAAAAATATTATAGAAAGAAAAATTAGATCTTTGTGCTAGAAATTCGTGCTTTGAGATCCCCTCTCTTGGCAGATTGTGCACGTCAACTGACTTGGAAGTTATTCTGTCTTGCATTGCATGTAGTGAAAAGTCAAGGTTAGAGTTGCAAACACTCAGAGGTCAAAAAAGTGCCCAGGCTGGAGTAGTACCTGTGCTCTTAATCAGCTAATTGGCCTTTTAAACAAGCATTATGATTTCTTCTTAATCACAGACTTGTGTGCTCTCCTTATCCCATCTGAGCTACCTGGTTTGTTTCTTTCCTTTTCTCCCACACATATGGAGCTTATTCATTTTGAGTAAAATTATCAAACTCTGAGCTGTGACCTTGTTGAGCTTGACTGGTGTGAGATGAGGAGCCCTGTACGAACTCGGGGCTGTTTGTTGGCCATCTGCTTACAGGGCACAGTTTCTTTGGTCCAGTGGATGACCAAATGTTTGTAAAAAGGTTTGATCACTTTTCAGATTTCAGTTTTTGCTTGATTTCTCCGTGCCTAAAGGTTTTTGTGGATCTGGTGAGTTCTGGCTGGCACGCTGGGTATGGAGTGGTACTGACTGTGCTTTCCATTGGGATAAGAAATGTAGATGTGATGTTTGAATTGGATATCCAGAACTGTGCTCTAGAGGAGCAGTGTTTCTTCCATCTGTGGTTGAAATGCAGATATCAAAGCCATGGAAAGTCTGTCAGAGGCCTTGATTATTGCAGTGTAACCCCAGCACTTCACTTCATCAGTAGATTGCCCCAATGTGTCCATCAGGAATTAGCTCATAATGTGTTGGAGATGTGAGCATCACAGTGGAGTGTTGATGCTGGGATTCGTAGTCTCAGAACTTAGTATTGACAAAAAGCTGCAGCTTGATTTGTTTACTCTTGTGTTTGACAGTGTCACATTGTCACTTTTGGTGCTGGACAAGGTTTAGTGTTGCAGAGTTTGTTTGTGTCTTGCAGAGTTTGTTTGTGTCTCTCTGCTTGCTTTTTTGTATGATGTGATGTGCCTAGGAACAAGGGCTTTTATTTCTGAACTCTCAGTCTTTTGAGAGGGAATGTATCAAACAAGTCTAGTGACTACGGAGGGTCCCTAGTGAGCTCTGAAATGGGTGAGCTCGAGAAAGGGAGCAAAAGAAAAGAAAATGTGATGGAACTCTCTGCAACAGTCATGAGAAGTATTAATGTTACGTGCTGTGAACTGAAGGAGCCCTTCAGCTATATGGAGGAGCAGTGAGCAGTCTCCCTCATTTCTATTCCTGATGTGACAGGAGTGCAGAGCAGGATGCTGGCCAGTGTTTAATACCAGGTTTGTTGGTGCTGTTGTAGGGGTGGTGGGGGGAGGAAGAGGAAGTGTGTGTGCGTGGCTGTTTGGTTTCTGTTTTGCAGGCATCGCCTGTGCGCCGTGTTGTGCCATTCTGATGTGGCAGCAGCTGTTATTTTTGGCTTTCCCAGTGTGCTCTTCGGGTAGATGTGCTTCCTAATAGATGCAGTTCTCTTCATCAGTGTTTTGGGCTGCCTGTGCTTCCTGTGTAGTCCATGCTGGTGTGAACCACTCTGCAGATGGTACTGAGGTGCAGGTCCTTTGCCTTCATTTATTTCCATAAGCTCCTCTGAATGCATTTTGAGAGGCATTAATTGTGTGTAAAAGACAAGCTTCTTAAGCTTGCATTTATTTTGCGTCACCGCTGTCACTATGTTGTGTCATTAATGTTTGAACCCCTTCTTTGGAAGTAAAGGAATAAACTTTACTATTACAGGGTGTCTCTCTGTCTGTGTAATGTGTCCACAGTAGTTAAAATGGGTGCAGTTGTTTTGTTAAAAAACAACACAGAGATAGCTGCCATAATTATATTAGTAGAAGATCTGTGTCAACCAAATCTGATAAAAGCAGTGAAAGAGGTTATGATATGGATGTGCCTGTCCTGGAAGGACGTCACTACACGTGCTTGGGAGCGGCAGGAGATAAGCTGTCTCTGATTTAGCTTTTGTAGTTCGAAAGGTTATCTCCTTCACCAGCTGTCCTGCTGCTTTGCCAAACGCTGCCTCCCTTGTGTTGAGGCCTACAACCAGGCCTGTTCAGCTGCTGTGGTTTAATACACTCTGCTTCAACCTTTCTTCCCTGATGCCCATCCCTGCCTGGTGAGGAACAATCATGCATCCTGCTCTGCCCCACCCCTGGTTGGGAATTTTCAGCTGAGGGTGGCTGAGGCAACTGAGGACAGTGTGTCCCCTCAGCCCTGCTGGTGGGCTTGGTAAAGAGCATCTGTCAGAGCCCACAGGAATGAGTGAGAGCATTTGCATCCTGAGAGGAACTTGCTGTGAATTCCAGTCCCAGTCTCTAGGGAAGGCATGCTCTCAGATATTCAGAATTGACAAGCAAGTAAAGATCTAAATAAAGCTAATGTAGCACTTGCTGACTCGTTTCCATACAACATCTTGCAGGCTGACTTGCTTCTGGGGTCCTGCTCCCTCTTGATTGTGAGAAGTTGGCTCCATATTCCTGTGATTGCTCAGCCAAAGGAGCTTGGGTGACATCTCCAAGGTAACTTTTTTCTGTTTTGCTCAAAATACATCTGCAGCCACCTTAGAGATCATGCGAAGAGAAATAAACTGCTCAATTTTTACCTCTCCCTTTCTAATTTTGCCCTTTCAAGTAAGGATATGTAGATACAGTTTGTGGGAGTTTTGCTATTATCTTTGAAGGGTACTACAGGAACAGCCAGGTAAGTGCAGTAGCACAGAGTGAAAAATTCAGTCCTGTTCATTCACCAAATTAGTGTCAGTTCTTTGTAATAAGAACCAAATTTCCAAGATTTGGAGGCTTGCTCATGCTCTAGTAATTCTGGCCCTGCGGTTGAATCACCTTACAATGATTTCAGAACTCTTACCATTGCCTGCTTTTTTCCTTTCTATTCTGAGATTAGTTTGTTGAAAGTTGGTAAGGCTGATCTGGTAGTCTTTCAGTTTCAAAGAGGTTACTTTGTGCTGTCCTGAACTTGGAAGAAAGTCTACAATACCTATTTCCCCCCAGTTCTTTATCAACAAAGATATGACTCAGTAGACCTGTGCTATAAACAGACTGTAAATGACCTTGTTTTCTTTAGACATGGTGTATTTAAATAGTGGTTGTCACACAGTTCAGTTTACTGGTTGGGAAGCCCCTGACTTGTATGGGTGATGGTCTTTCTTAGTTTGAAATTCAGAAAGTAATGACCAGAGAAGCTGATCTTCACAAGTACCTTCCTGGGGTAGGTGCCTTCTCTTTAGGGAGTGCTCCAGTGTCTGACACTGCTGACTTAAGTGCTGATCTAAAGCTAAACTACTGTATAGCTGATATATTATTTTCTGACATTTCTTTTATTTTTTCCCCCCTATAGTTCTGTGCTGAGCTGCATTTTCCCCAATTTTTTAACCTTCCAGAGTGGATTAATGCAAAATACCACATGATTTCTAATTCCAGTTAATGCTGTCCACTGTTGGTATCAAAGTATTGTTAAGCATTTCTAGAAGTGAGTTTAGAAATCTTAAAAAGGGCACAGGAAGATAGGGCTGGCTGCTTGTTCTGTGTCCTTTGACAGTACTGTCTGAGCAGCTTAAGCACGTGTGGGGAGCAGCCATGATCTCATTACAGCTAACTATAGGTGATAAGCAGCTTTGAGCACCAAAATCAGTGCACCACGGAGTGCAGATGTCAGTGAGTTATTTAAAGTAGGAAGGATTTGGGAGAGAAGCCTGGGGGCTACATTGTCCCATGTCTTACTCAGTGTCTGAATCAAACCATCGAGTAACGGCCATGAAATTGCTGGAACCATTGCAGAAGATGAGATATGGTGCTCTTACATTGGTTTGTTGGTTAAAAAAATGGTAAAATCCTGGAGCTTTGGAAGACCCTCACAGCACTCTCTGCTTAGTGAAAGGTTTATTCCACTTTTCCAAGCTGTGGTCTTTGTATAAAGCTGTGTGACACATCTGAGGAAGAGACCTGTTGGACTCACAGGGGTTGACTCTCATCCCACAAATATGGAAATAAAAGTTCTTTTAAATTCAGTCTTTTGAGGCTGTCCCAAAAGAATTGTTGGGGCAGTCTGAAGCTCAGTTTGTGCTGAAACAATACATGTGCAGTATATTTTAGATAGTTTCTTGAACACCCCCACGCTTCCTGGAATAAAACCCACATCATGTTAATCTTGAAGATGTGGATTCTACTGACATTAAATATTACATGGTATAAAATGTTTATGGATCCCTTTACTTTTTCAAATAATGGAGTGGTTTGCTTTATTTTCCATTAGAACCAAATACTGTGTGTTTTTTTGTGCTGTGCAAGTGGCATTTCCTTTACTTGGGCATAAATCTTCTTTATGTAATTGAGGTCTTAGTACTTCACAGTTCTTACCACAAGTGTTGACCTGAATACACTTATAAAAATTTGACAGTAAGCTAAATGTGAACCAATAAGCATTATCAGGCATGTTTTGTGCATCTTATTTTTATAGAACTGAGGAAAAACCTCTATTTTAGACAGACTGAATAGATATCAGTGTTGTGCATAATGCAGAGTGTGAATAGTTTTCACTCTTCTTCAGGTATTCTGCACACTGGTATTTTTTTTTCCAGGTAATAACAGCATTTGGTGGTTTCTGTTTTTCCCCTTAATTATTCTTAGCTTTAGTTAAGTAAGATCACAGAAGTTGCCATTGCTGTAGTTTGTGTAGCATCCTTAGCACTGACACTTCTAATGAATTTCAGCAGTTAAGAAAGCTGAACTTACTGCCAATTTGGTTCACTTAATACCAAAAGTTGTCTTAAAAATTAGATCTGATTAATGAATGCAACTTGACTCAAATATTCTTAGTTAAAATAGTTAGGGCTATTGTATCATTCACTAGCCAAAAGTGAACCAAGATCTTTATTCACTGCAGTTAAAATATCTTCCTAAAACCTGGCAATTAAAGATCACAGGTTAGCTGGCAAAGTGTTTGAGACTTTGTTTTTTGGAGTTCATCCCTGTGTGACATGACAACCAGAAGAAAATTCAAAACCTTTTAAGAATTCTGCTAAAGATCAGTATCCTGTGGTAGTGAGCTTGCCAGGTTGACTCTTGGGTGAGCGCAAAGCACTTTGTTTCAGATTTCCTGTCATTTGCCATTTTTTTATGACTCTGAAGGAAGAGAATTGTGTGTTATTTTCCACCCGTAATGGTTGTTATTTTGTGTTTGTCAGCCTGAGATGATACACTTTTGGCATATGTTATCACACTATATTGATCTGGGAGAGAAAATTAAAGGGAAATTGGTTTTCCCTAGCTATACACGACCTGGGATGTATTATGGCTGTGAGAATACATGAGATTTAGCAGACTGCTGTTTTGTTGAAAAAACCCAAACCAACCTGCAGCATGGCCTTGTCTTTAGAAGAATTTAAAGTGTGAAAAACCAAGGTAGCTGTAATACACTTGAGAGAGTTTTTGCTATTAAAAACAAACTTGCCACAGTTTATGTGACTTCCAGATGAGTGGGCTCTACTTTTTTAGCATATGGGGCAGCAGGTTTTTCTGTGTATATGCAGGTGCTGCATTTAGTTATCTACAAACCAATTTGACATACCAGATTTAACATACTTTCTTTTTGCCTTGGCTTTACATCTCTTACATAACCAGTGGCCTCAGTTGTTGTAAGTGGCACACTAGAAAGCCTGTTGGAAGGAGCTTTGAGATCCACTTCAGCAGCTTAACATTTAGATAAGATATTGGGAATTTGTGACCTGTAGAGTGTTTACAGGGACTTGTTTACGACTGCTTCAGTGGACAGGAAGTTAAATATAGGCTTTGTTTGTCTGATTCTTCACTTTGAATGAAGAGGAGAAGTTTCTCGTTTCAAACCCTCAAACACAGCTGGTTGGTGTGGTAGAGCACTTCAAGGGGCCTACTGCCCAGGGTTAGTGTTTAGGAGAGTAATAATGAATATTTGGAATATTAGAGGTTCCTTTGGAAGGCGCTTGAGAAATACAGTGGTGTGAACAGTGTTCAGAGCTCCCTTCTTGGTTATTTCCTTTTGCAAAATCTCCTGGAAGTGAAAGGTTTGCTAGAGGAAGGTACCAAAGGATGGTTGTGCTGGTTCCTGGTTAGGTAAAATGATTTTGCAGACATTTTTAAATGCCAGTGTTTGAGTTTTGTCCTTCAGAACACGTAATACTTCGCCAAGCTTGAAGTTGTGACTGTCTGACCATGCACGTGTCTCCTGAGAAGTCAGCCTCAGGTTCAGATTGCCTTTCATTTCCACTCAGCTGGCTCAGCCTCCTGTTAATTCTTTGTCCTTTACCTTCCAGAACATGCTGCAAGCCACAAAACAACCCCAAGGTATTTTAACAGCTTTAAGATTTTCAGTACGAGTGATTGAGAGCCTTGCAGATTATGCTGATCCTCAGGAGAGTAACAGGATAACAACAGGGCCAGATCAAAATCCCTTCCGTGACCCTGGGTTGTGTGTCACGTGTGTTCTGCCATATTGAAGGGATGAGAGTATCCTTGTATGAAATTCTGTTTAGAGTTTTATCTAGTTTCAAATGAAATTACTATCTTTTAGTAATTAGTCTTAGCTTTTAGTCTCATCAGATACTACTCATCAGATACTACTGTCATGTATTCTACATAAGTCCTAGATTTAGTGCACTGTCTTTGTCTAAAGTATGTTTGCCATGACAGACCTCATGATTTCCCATTCCAAACCTCAAAAATGAAATGCTGCCCTTTACCCTTGAATTTTCCATGGCATTGTTTACTGTCTTGCAGGACTTGTATTGAGGTGGATTTTTTTTCCCTTAACGTAGAGCTCGGGATTTTTTTCTTTTCAGTGTTTTTAGTTTTTTTTTTTTTTTTTTTAATGGGTTGACAGTACAAGAGAATATACTGTAAATAACAATGTACCTTCCTTTGGTACTTCCTCATGTGGAAACAATCACAGTGAAGTGTCCAGTTGAGAAGTTACAGCTCATGTTTTCTTGCCTGTGACCCTCAAGGGTCACCTGCTTAGGAAAATTAAACTGGTATCAAGGAGGGGGCATGGATTTTCAATGTGATTATGTGGCTTTAACTCCCTGTGGATGTGCTTATAAGGTTCTTTCTGCTACAACTGCTTGGGACAGCTGCATTAATCAGCATGTTCATCCTTACCTAGTGAAGCTCTGCCAGTGGAATCCCTTAATGTAGATACACTGACAGTGATAAAACGACATTTTCAAGATAAAGGTTGTTTTGCTGAAGGTGTTGAGAAGTTAAAGAGTGAGGAGTGCTTTATTTGTCATTGTGACTAACACATTTTTCAAGGAAAAAATAATCAGATAGAAAAGTGGGGGCCCAAAATATGTCTTCTCAGCTCAATTAATTTTTTCATTGGTAAAGTAAGAAGGGGTTGCAGTGTGAGAGGAGGGCAGTATCTCACAGTTGGGCATAAAAGATTTTACCTATCCATACAAACCTTGGTATATTTATTCTAGAATGGATTTCCAATCTGCAGTTCTGTTTTCTCACACAGTAAATTAAGTGGTGTCCTGAGCATTGGTATAATCTGGTGTACTGTATAACTCTCTGCCTTGCATTTCTCTGACTTTTTTCAGGTTTTGAGAAAGCCCCAAATTTTATTTAGTATCCATGTCTCAGAATTGCAGTAGCAGAACAAACCACTAGATAACAACTGCTCCTTGTGCTTTTGGCACAAGAATTTGTTTACCAGGGTGAAGTGAGCTTGTTTGGATAATCTTGCTTTTATTCCCTTAAGTCTTTCTGTTGGACTGATGTCTTCCTAGATTGTCTTTCTGTTTCTGCCATATGAACAGAAGAGTTGCTCAAGGGTTTGGATCTTCAGCCAAACAGCCCCAGATTCACTCAAAAGAGATGCCCTAATTTGAGTCTGTATTAACAAAACTAATTCAATTGTTCTTGTACTGAGACACAAATTGCTTAGATTTTGAGAATTTTAATTACTAAGTAAGTCTAAGTTGAAATGAAGTGCAGGGGGATCATGAAAAGTGAATTGATCATCAAGCTGCTGGCTTTAGAATATGGTATTGAAGTAGCAGGATAGTCAAGGGAATTGTTCCTTCCTGAAAATCTGTTTTTCTGCTGGCTGAAATACACCACAACTGAATGGTTTTACCGAGATCATGGAAACATTCAGCAGCAGCATCAAAACCAGTAGCCTACTGCTGATTCTTTCCTTTCCGTTTGGATAACCTCAGGTAGATTATGGTTATCTAAAGAATCTGTTAAGCAAATCAACTGAGCTCTTTGCTGACCTGTTAAGCTTCAGCAGAAAGATGTAAGAATTGCTGCATTTCTCCTGGCTTTAAGTGATTTGTCAGTGTTCACACAGGAGTTGTGCTGTCTGACAAAACCACAGGATGCCATTAAGGACCTGCCAAATGAAAGTGTTTTCTGCTTCCCTGTGTAGGAAAAGACAAGTGTAGCTGAGGTAAAATGTTTGTTTAGCTTTATCTTCACAGTTAGAGAGAGAGAAAATTCTGATGCATGTGCCCCCCCTATTCACTCTCAAATGCAGTTGTAACTGCCAGAATGCCCTGGTGTATCTGTGTCTGCATATGTGAGATTAAAGTCCTCTTGGGTACTGAAATTCCAGCTCACATGAGACTGTGAAGCTGTTAGTGCCTTGCATTCCATGGAGGAGTAGGTGGAGCTTATGCAGACAACATATTAAAAGTCAGAGTGTTATTCCTTTTTTTGTGTATCACCTGCTGTTTTGACAGAATGTCCTCAGGTCAGGGTGCTGCTCTGATGTGGTCTGGTGATTGAGCAGATGTTTGTTTCTGGCCACAGAAGTGAAAAGATGGGTGTAGTACCAATGTTTGCTTGTTTGGGTCTTAAACTCATTCTGTAACAACACGAGTTGTACTGAATGGGCATTGTCACAGATTCTCTGAAGGCAGGGATCTGCAGTCCTCAGCTCCTTTAAGAGAGCCAGTTGCTTGGAATCCCCTTATCTAACACTGTTCATTTCCATATAATTAATTCTCCGGCAGCTCAGAAAAAGGGCAATGTATAGATCTGAGGAGGAGATGGATCAGAGTGGTGTCACAGCCCACAGTGTATCATAGGAGTTGTAAAGCTGCTTTACAGTGAGCTTGAAGTGACCCAAATCAAACACTGGTTTTCAGAGGCCATAAGGGTGAGATTAACTGCCTTATGATGGTTCTTCGTGGCAAGTTTGTGTTTGGCTTTGATGTATAACTCTCAGACTTGATAGGTTTGAATCTATATGTTGTCCTAATTCCTAAGGAAACTAAAAATTTCTGCTGCTTCCTGAGTACTGGAGCCAGCTTCTGCTCCTTAACAGCTGACTTTGCTCTCCCCTCCCTTTGCACAGGACATGTTGTTCACAATATGCTCTTTGGATGGAGTGTCTGGATCTTGACTGTGGAGTCAGTCTCTTCAAGATGAGAAACATTTCCCTTCACAGATCCTAAATGACCATACTTTAAAACTTCCTTTCTTGTCACAGGTGGGAATGGGATGTGGCTTAGCTTTCCTCTGTAGTTTACATGCAAAACAGAGATAAAGGAAAAGTGTTTGAATATCTGCTTAAGTTTTCTGAGTAGCAGAGTATTGCAGGACTGTACTTTGAAGGTTAAGAGGAAAATGAAACTTTTTTTTTAAGCATTGTGAAATGAAAAACTGCACATATAAACAGCAGCATGATGTTTTCCTTGTTAGCAGTGGTAGGAAGAAGCAGGTGGAAGAACTTTTTGCCTCTGGCCCTAATGAGGCTTGTTTGTCTTTTGTGTTTAAAGTCTCAACATAAATATGTGGGGTGGTAAATCACTGCGAAGGAATTTTTGCTTAAGTCAGGTCTCAGTCAGCACCTTAATAGAATGTGGTTTCTGTAACTTGTGGAGAAGGTTTTTGAGCAGTTAATGCATATCATGCAAGTTTTGCTGCATTTGCTATTTTTTCTATACTTTCTTTTTATTATTTTCTTATTTTGGGGAAGTAGCTGAGTTATTGGGGTAAAGGACAGGGAGCCTGCGTTGCGCATCTGTATTGTGACCCGAGGAGTGAATCAGCTCAGTCATAAGAGTTGAGCTGTAGTGAATTGTCCAGCCATTTTCTGGCAGGCAAGAGTTCCTGTCAGCGGCATCAGTGCATGGGTGAAGAAAATCCAGTTTGAGGCTGTCTCTGCTGCTGCAGGAGATGTATTTAATAATATCCATGTCTTTGCTGAGGGGACTCATGCTTAAGGCAGAAGCTTCTCCTGGTTTTTTTTGTTGTTTGCCCAAGTAAACAATTTTATCATTGGAAGAAGATACTGAAGTTTTCAAATCCGTGTTGTTCCCAGAAGGGGGCAGGGGAGACTTGCGAGTTGTGGAGTTTGATTAAAAAGTACTTTTGTTTGGTTTTGTGGCACTTCCGTGCTGGCTTTCAGGCACAGCGGGCGCTGCTGCCGCCCTGGCAGAGGGAGTGTGGCACGATGAGATGCCTGCTCAGTGCCAGGAGCCTGCAGCATGGGCCTGGGCTGCAAACCTTGGCTCTCCTTTCTCTTGGGGAGCATTGCAACAGCTCAGAGTTCTCTCCTGCAGTTCCCCCTCATCTGATGCGCAAATGATCCATGTGTTAAAGCCGTGAGAGAATGGAATCATCATAAAACATCTCCATTTCTACACCAAGAGCAATCTGGGCAGTTGGCATCTGTGTGGGTAAAATCTTAGTTCCTTATTCTGTCATCTAGACTTTTATTCTTAATTAAAGCTGGAAAGAAGCTTCTCCATGCAACTTTCTTAGGGATTTTCATGGGGGTCTAGGTTTGCTCTTTACAGACCTGACTTCCATTTGCTAAATACACTTAGCCTGGCCAACATTGAGAAGGAGGCTGTTTTGCCAAATGTTTTAGAAATGGAGTCATGCAACTCCAGCAAGTTTGTTTTATGTCTGCAAAGTGACCTGGGGTTTCTTTGACAACCTGGAATACAGACAGAACAAACTTGGCCATGTTAGTCTGCATTTCTGTCTTTGCATGGGAGAAGCAGCTGCTTTCTCAAAGGAAGCGCCTTTTGCAACATACCTGATAATTTTGACATAATTTCCACCTCTACATCGGCAGTAAAAGGGTAAACAAAGACTCTGCTGTATAAGGGAGCTGGATGAGTGATGCACAGACTTCACTGAGGTATTTGGTGCTTTTTTTATGCCTGAGTTTTCAGTTGCAAGGTCTCCTGGCTCCTGTGTCTAGAGACAAGGTTCAAAGAGGAACCAGCAATCAGAAGAAAATGGAAACAGAATGGGGGAATACGTGAAAGAATTAGAGCCATGGGAGCCTATGGGACCTGATGGTGCTGTGGTATCAGTCTTGGTCATCTTGGAGAAGTCATACATCTCTGATCACTTACCTTCAAAATAGGCCCAAAGGATAATTCAGTGTGGTCAATCTCACTTGAGTCCTGGGGACAGTCATGGGTCAGGTCCTTTTGGTTCACCTTTCCTGTGTGAGCATGTGAAGGAATGTGACTGGGAACAGTTAGTATGGATTTATTGTCTGTAAGTTATATCTGACGCACCTCATTGTCTTCTGTGATGAAATAATTGGATTTGTGGATGAAGAAGAACACTAGAGGCCGTTTAGCTTAAGTTTACTGGGTGTTTTGACACTCTCCCACAGTATTCTTGTATTCAAGCTGGAACATTGCAGACTTGATGGGTGGAGTATGAATTCAAGCACATCAGGGAATTCTGAAGAGTAAATGGAGTCAGAGGCAGATGAACGGGTGATTCATAGAGCTCTTTCCTCACAGCAGGACGTTAGCTTCTGAAAGTAGGCTCTTAATCAGTCTTTTTTTTTCCTCCTGAATGTCATTCTTTGCCATAATATGATAAGAGTGGATGGAAGACAGTATTTAAGAGGCTGTCTGGTTGAAATTCATCAGTCTGGCTCATTATCAGTGTAGAAGATTAATCTGTCTTTGCTTGGGAAGAAGTGGGGGAGGTTCACATGAATGTTCTTCAAGATTACCTTGTTTTGCTTTTTGTTCAGTCATGTCTATATATGATTGCTTCTGTACCGTCATTAAATACAATACATGGTAGTTTTGGAGATTTTTAGTCATACTGAGGGAGGATGTGTTTGGAATGCTGTGGGGTATGTTTGAAAAGAAGAAAAACAATCACTCAAAACAAAATAATTTTGTTTCCAGCAGGTTGCAGCCTCTTTGGGTTTGACAAATTTGCTATTATAAAAGGTGATCTGGAGGTTTTCTGTACCTAATGTGCACTTTGAATTCTCTTCAGTGTTCCTAAGATACTGTGGAGCAGATGATAATCTTCTCAGGATTGCCAGTCTGGAAAGAACACTGTTTCATTAGATCTGGTCAGGCTAAGGTGTATATACTTATGCCCAAGGAACGGTAATTGCGAAATTCAGTGTATGGTGTTTGCTTTGGGATTTTTTTCCCTTTCTGTTACTGCTATTCCTGCCTTGCTGCAGCCAGTGGTATGCGTTGGCATTAAGAATTCAGTTTAAGCTATCTAGTGTGGTAGTGTGCTAAATTAAGGCGCCAGTTATGAGCAAAGAGGTTAATGGTCTTACATAACATTGGTCTTGAGGTTTTTTGCCACTGCAGAATCAAAAATAGCAATTAGAAATTCATTTTTTGTCCTAGTTGTGTATTTTTCTGTGGGGATCAATTATCTGCAGCAACTGGCTTTCTAATCAAAGCTGTTTTTTCAGTTTTAAAAGCATCATAATTTAAAAGTTGAGAACGGTACTAAAAATCCAAGTTCACCACAAGCTGCTTACATTTGTGTTTCAGTTAGTGGTCTCTTGGAAGGCTGTAGATCATTCTTATTTTATCAGAACTGCCTAAGGAATGTAATTTTAGCTCCTATGGGTTTATGGCTTTTGTAATAATTCTTCATGGGTTCAGCTCCTTATGGCTTTTGTGTGTCTGTGGTTAACCCTGTAGCTTCTCTGTACAGTTGCTGCTTAAAACTGTTTTAACTCTTGCCTGCACTTTACTACTGCGCTGTGTAGTCTGAAACAGCCAAAACCATGGAGTGTTCTTACAGATTCAAGTGAGATCTGTTGTGTTAGCCAGTACTTTTTTTTTCTTCTGAGAGCACTTTGCCATTTGTCCCAAATGGGAGCTGACTGTATCCATTAGGATTAGCTTGTATGTGTGTCTAATCTCATCCTAAATCTCCATTCACAGAGATGCTGGCAGTGTTGTTCCTTCCTGTTGAGGTTTCCCTTCATGTCTAGTCTCACTTTTTTTTGTAATTGTGGAATTCGTAATGCACTCTAACTTTGATTATCTTACAAAGAAAAAAATGTGTATGTTCACCTCTATGGAAGCATGGATTGCTTTACATCTGTGCACTGTTAAGTGGCAAAGGGAATGATTCCTGGTTATGTTCTCTAGGGAAGATTCAGGACGTGCTTTGTAGACTCCATTCAAAAGTGTCCAAATGGTGTCTTGTTGGAAGGTGGAAAAAACCCAAAAGAACAGGGGAGAGTTGTCCTCAAATTCTTGGTATCTGTGAAAAAGAAAGATTTATGTAACTGAATGTGCTGCATTCTGCTCCTTGGCTTTCCCTCTGAGGTGCCAGCGTGTTCTTGCAGGGCATTGCTGCTCTCACTTCCTGACCGCCCACCTGGGCTTAGTGCCTGCTGAGGCTCTGCTTCTGTATGTGAGCTGAGGAGCTGTGAGCCACATTCACCAGAGCTGCCCTCATTTTTTAGCATATGATGATCTCTGCTTTTCAGTCTTTCCTTGATGAAATGTCTGCTTCCAGGGTAGTCAGCAGCCTGCATGTGCAGATAAGCTGAACTGGGATTTGAGCAGGGAAGCACTAAGCAGATCTGCAGCTGGGTGTGTGACAGCCACAAAGAAGAGTCCCCTCCAATCATCACTGGTTGTGGCTTTCCCTACTTGCATTAGAAATTCCATTAAAAGTCTGTCTTTGATCAGTGATGTTATAAATTTTTCTAATATCTCTCTGCTGATTGGAACAAGGAGACAAGACAGTATTAATGTGTAATAGCAGTGGGCTGGTAGCTGAACAGAAGTCTCCCAAGGGTAGGATTCATAATCCTCTTAAAGGAGAGGAGAATCAGAGGCTTTGGAAGGTCACCTTTTGCGGGGTGAGAAACAATCCCTGCGCAAAGCTCTATTACTTCTGTGATCAATTCCTCTCCCATTTTCATATTTCATCTCACAGCAGCAGAAAATAGATCTAGATGAATCCTGCGAGAGTCTTGACCCCTGTAAAACTCCCACTGCCTCAGGTTTGACTACCTGCCAGAAGACAGCTGTGTGTGTAAGGGGTGATAATCTTGCTTGACAGGGTTATGAAGTCTCACTGAACAGAGATACCGGTCTGTTCCTCATGAGACACTTGGATCTAAAGAGGACGACCACGTGTTTCTGCTTAGTGCTCTGCAGCTTCACCAGAGTTTTACCTTTGCTTATTGTGTATTTTCCTTGTGTTGGAGAGTTGTGAGAAATTCAGATGTCTAAGTGCAGTTCTGAATTATGGCTTTACTAAATTTTCTTAATGTTTAAAAACCCTGTAATATGTGTATTTGATACTTAAAGTGCAGTACTTTCAATGTTAGTGACTGTCAGCAACCAGAAATTTATTAACTTCTTGCATATGATTTATGATGTTTTAGTGATGTGTTGGGACAGAGATGTAGCATTTGCTCATGAATTTAGTGTTTTCTTTGAAAGACCCGCTTTTTTTGCAAATACAATAGAAACTTGCTGCTTGTTCAAGTGGCAGCCACATCTTAATCTCTGAATTTTGGTGGAGTGAATTCTTTATGGCAGTGGCCCAGACTGTTCTTCAAGTGTGCTGTCCTCCACATGCTGGGAAGATGCAAGTAGAAACTGAATTTTCTGCATCTCTGAAGCAAAGCTGGGCCTTCCAGGAACCCCCAGTTTGCCGAGTGCAGTCTCTAGAGTTAGGTGTTATAAGCAGTGGTGAGAGCTTGCTACAGCAGATGTTGATCATGAGGAAATGGGTGTGAGGTTAAAGTCATGAAGCACCTTAGTGAAATTCTCCTGAGGAGACCTGAGTTGTCGCTGCCATTAAGGAATTGCTGGCACAGCCAAGGGTGATGTGTCTGCTCTCCAGCAGCTGAGGGGTACCTTCACAGGATGCAGCTTTTGGACCTGTGTTGGCACAAGAGCCCTTTCATGGTGAGGCAGGGGACAAGTGACTTGTTCCAGCTTCGTATCACCTCCAGTGTTGCTGCAACTCGATTGCTTCAGAGGAGCTGCTGCAGTGGTTTCCTACACAGAGAGAGCCCTTTAGATGGATCAACTCCTCCTTCCTAAAAAGCTTCGTTGTGCAGAAGTGGTCAGCTTTCTGAAGTGACTTTCTTAATAGTTTAACCAAGGTAAAGAGAACCTTGGATGTAACCCAGGCAGCAGTTTCTAAGAATTCTTTGTCGTTCATGAATCGGTGTTGTTTGTGTAATGTTGTTGTCACTGTTCCCCCTGGCTTTGCTCCCCAGTACTGCTTGTGCATACTGCTGCTGTTTGTCATGCCCTATTTAATCACAACAGGCTGTTCCTCACTCTCCTCTATATATTTTAGCAGCTCTTTTGCTTTGAAAATAGTTCTGGTATCAAATAAATTAAAGATTTATTTTTGAGGAAATAGGGCATTTTAAATATTAATGGTGTGTTGCTGAAGATGAAAACATGAAGAATTAGATTGCAGATTTTTTAATGTGCAGTTTAAATCTTCTGAACCAAAGTGGTTTTGTATAACTATTAGGTAGTTATGTTGTTATATTTTATCTATGTTGAGTAAGAGAGCAGCTTCACAATTGCTTGGAGCTGGAGTTTTGCTGTGCCGTGATTCCCACTTTCTCCCATCTTTTGATGCTGGGGGATTGTTGTTCAGATGTATTTGGGACCTGATCCAACTGAAAACTGAAGGCTTTTTGTTTTGTTTTATATATTGCTGTTTTGTGTTCCTACCAAATTGGGTTCTTATTGTAACTGTCTGCAGGAGCGCTGATGCTGGTGTAAAGATGTCAGGAGAGGTGAAAAAGTCAAATGATGCTTCTCCTGCAAGTGACAACTCACGTCTCTTTAAAGTCAGGGGGTGAGACTGTTCTCTGAGTGTGTGTTTGCAGGGCAGCTGGAGCTGAATGGAATTGGCTCTGCTACTCTTGTGCCTGCCCTTGCCCTGCTCAATGATTGTCCCCTTCTACTTTCGCTGGGCACTGGCACTAAACCAGTTCAGGAAGCCACATTGGCGAAAACAACTTTTCTTTTTTTTCTGGGTTAACTCATTTGCCAGGCTGGTTTCTGAGCAGGATCAGTGAGTGCCAGTGCTGACTCAGGAGAGAGGATGGGTTTGAAGAATGCTGACTTAGATTTACTTAAGCTGTCATGGAACTGTAGCCTAAGATGCATGTTAAGGAGCAAAGGGTAAGGTTTGCCAATTAACAATTTTTTCAGTTTTTTTCAGTCTTCATGGATTGATGTGATGACATCTACAAGAAAGGCTGCTGAACAGCTTAGAGACTTTTTTTCCTTCTAGAGCAGCCACAATAGAAACTGTAGGAATTTGGTTTCCTGAAGCTGTTTCATTAACATATTTCCTGCCCTGTTCTAGAAGTCAGATCTTTATGGTTATTCAGTCTTTTGTTCCTTGTTTGCAACAAGAGCGCCTTTCACAATGGTGTGTGTCTGGTGCAGGTACCAGGCACCAGCTGAAAGCAGGCAACCAATTATGTCCCAGTAGATTCCCAGGCAGCCATCAAAAAGGAAGTATTTTCAGCTGGTTTTGTTTCAAACAGTATTTGAGCAGGTAATTTGGGAAAACCTTCAGTCTGTTTCTCTCATGGTTGTTTCTAAAGTATGCTAGCATGGCGTCATTGCTTAGTGCTTATTCTGGTTTTCAGTATTCCTGTTTGTATTTCCATGTTCAAATAAAAATTCAGCTGCAGTTTGAAGAGTTGCCAAAATTGCAGATAGGCTCCCCTGTTCACTCTTTGAATGTCACAGTCTTCAAATTAGTGGGAATCTGCACATCACGTAGGCTTGTGTTTCTTGAATGGAAGATCACCAAGATAGTTGGTGGTTATGCAATTTCTGGGAGAGTTTTGTTTCAGAACTTGGCCCAAAGCTGTTCATTCGCATTAGCGACTTGGTTAGTCATGTTTTTTATGTTTATTTCAGCATGCAGACTGCAAAAATGACATATAATTTTGGACAAGCAACAGCTCGAGGGAGCTCAGTAGCCATGCCTGAGTTGTAGGATAGACATCAGTGTGACCTCATTTTGTCTCATTGAAGAGACCCTCCACGGGTGCAAGCAGTGGCAGTAAAGTCCCCTACGTGTTCAGTTTAGTCAGTGATCCTGTTCTACAGCAGCCATGAAACTGTGAGGTGAGCTGGGAATGCAGACTTTGGCTTTAGGCACAAGGATAACCATCAGCAATTCAGGCACCTTGTGCTGATACAACTGTTTGTACAGCTGCACAATAGATTGGGGATCTGACCTGGGTTGAAAAGTAATCCTTAAAAAAAACAAAACAAAGTGCTGGTTTATTTTTAACTGTGATCAGTTCCCTAGTTTGATTCATGGTGAGGCTGCAAACAGTTGTAGCAGTGCAGCAGAGTTGAGTGGGAGGGTACTGTTCATGCTCTTCCAGATGTCAGAGGATTGCCTGTGCAACCATGGTCTGAAGAAATAACTGAAGGAGTTAGACACTGATTTGGCTCAGTCAGTACCAGAAGGAATCTCAGCATAATATTGTGTGTTTTTATAAAGCCAGGCATTTGGATGGTATTGATACTGTTGTGGAGGATCACTTTGTAGAGCAACTGAGACAAGCAAGCTTTTTTCAACCCCAAAACTGCCCTGTTTTACCAGCCTAAAGAGAATGTGGTGGATGAGTAAAGTATCGATGTGCACTTTTTTCTTGTGAGGGCCAAACTTTTGATGTATGTATTTTCACTGTCATTTCCCTATTAGAGAGCTGGCCCAGGTGTTCACCTGGGTTTTCTTCCTTAATTCTCTGGTTTTACACATTCTGAAAGCAGAAAAAAAATTAAGATTAAATTTTTTTTGCTTGACTTTTATCTTCAAACAGATTTTATAGTTTGCGTTTTTTTTTCTTCTTCTGTGTTTTCCCTTAACTTCCCTTATTTCTTATAAGATTATGGAGGGCAAAGAGCCAGAAAACATTCCTTTCTCTTTTTTTGGTTGCCCACATAAGGTCTGAAACTGTGTTCTCTTGCTCTTGAGCTGGGGGTGTTGACTGTTTTTCCTGTTGCAGAATCCTCACTTTGACACCTGTACTTGGCTTTCTGTATGACAAGTATAAGGTGCAGCTCATTGATTGTCCCTATCAGTTCCTATCAACCACCCTCTGAAGCCTGAAAAAACTGCACTTATTGCTGCACAAGTACTTCCTTTTTCTGGGATTTTGGTGCTTTTGCTGGAAGTTTCTTGTTGTTTCCTCTCTACAGAAGCTGGAAGGATTGTGTCCCATCTTTCCACCAGTTTTCCAGGTTATCTGTACTGGCTAGAAGTCTGAGGGACACAAGGTTGATGTGCAGAACCATTTCTCCTTGCCCAGTCTGTGTGGAGATGGGAGTGGGAGCTCAAGCTCCAGAGGTGTTTGCACATGTGGATGGCAGCAGCACCTTTCAGCTTGGAGGCCAGCAGTTACTCTGTAGATTAGGCCAGGTTGTTTTCCTTGGCTCTGGCATAATGACTCCAAGGTCTTCTGGGGCATTTTTAGCCAGGAGATGAGGTAAGAATTTAGGAGGTGCCAGTTGTTCTCTTCACCCCTGTTGTAACACAAACCTGGGACCTGCTTGCCTGGCTGCAGTGGGTTCTCCTCAGTTTGGTGGGGCAGATCCCCAGTGCTGAGCAGCCCTTCCCAGTGCCATCCGTCTGGCTGAGCTCTGCCCACGCTCCCACAAAATCACACCTCCCTCTTCCTGCCAGCAGTGCTCACTGTCCTCTGCTCAGCACAGCCATCACCAGCTCTGACTCACTCTCTTGCTGTCAGCAAGTGTGGTGCCTTTACCTGCTCATCTGTCCTGCCTTCCCATGCTGTTGAGATTGTAGAATCTGGTACCCACAGCTGACATGAAGGTGCAGTTTCTGCATGGACTCCTCCTCATACTGAACTCAGCGTAGTCATTCCATCATCTTCCCACTGGGGAGGCATTTGGGTGGTTACCTGGATGACTGTGGAGGATTTTCTTAGAGATGTGGCTGCCTTATTTAAATCTCACTGTCAGGGTAGAGGCCAAGGTCTGTGACTAAAGAGTAGCTATACTCGATTTTATATGAAAATTTTAAACATAAGATTTTTTTGAGACAGGAGGCAAAATTGTTCCCTCTGCTTATTCAGTCCATAACTTGAGTTAAAAATTCTGAGTCAGTTGGAATGGCATGAATCTTTTTCCTTTCTCTCCATCATGCTGTGAATGCAAGGACAATTTTCTGCCTGTTTATGAGTTTCTGAGCCCCTTCACTAATGTAAATTCAAAAAATATCTTTTCTTGGTGGGTTAGGTTGATTCATTGTGGCTTTTGACTGTTGAAAGTATGTTCCTTTCTCACTGTCTCTGACCATTGGATTGAAAAGCTGTGCTTGAACAGCAGCTTTTGCATTGGAATAATTTAAAAATAACCTGTGGAGACTTCTTTCTCTTTGTAAATGATGTGGAGCCAGAAATTAGCTCAGAGAAAGCTGAGCAGTGAGGCCTCACAAGCATTGATCTTCCTTAAGCCCTGCTCTAGAAAGCATGTGTCATAATCTCATCTCTCCTATAAAATGCAAAGCCGATACTGGATGACTCTGCTCTCTTAGGCACAGGCTTGGAAAAAAGTCTTCTGGGCTGGTGCTGATAAAGCAACCTTTTGTTGTAAGTATTCTATCAGGTCTTGCTGCTATGGAAACTCTCAGGCTTGGACTGCAGCCAGTGCTTTGGAATAGAGAAGGAAGGTGCCCTTTTCTACCAAGGCTGAGTGTATTTGTGGCAAGGTGCAGCAGGAGGATTCAGCAGCTCTGTTCCCTCTTGCTCATCCTCCCTTCCTACTGAAGAGGAAAGAGTAATGACGACCAGAGCAGGGCTGGCCACTGCCTTTGCAATGACACTGATAGCAGTAACAAGGACTGGCAGGTCCCCAGGCAGCCTCTACCCTCCTGCCAATGTGCTGTGTTTCTCCAGTGAGAAAGGGGAAGCCTGGAGAAAAGAGCAGCAAGGGAATTAAATCATATCATCCCTGTTACGTGCAGTCCTTCACTGCTCCCCAGCGTGATGTTATCACAGCAGTGCCAGCTTGTCCAGCATCAGGCCCCACAGAAATACAAGCTGGAGGAGGCCATTTGAGCCCCAGCTTGGGTTACCCTCACACACAGGACAGCTGCATGGCAGGTGTTCACAAAATGTTGCAGAGTACCTGCTCCATATGTTGCTGAATGTGACAGACCTTCCCTGTTCGTGGTTGTGTGCTAAGACTTTGCTTAAAAAAAAAAAAAGAGCAAAACAGAGAGAGAGGCTACCACTGTAGCATGCCAGTGTGAGAAAATGGGCATTGTCTGTGTCCTGGGTCTGAATCCCTAACAAGGACTCCCAGTACCTCATCCCTCCCGGAAAGCATGCCATGCTTTATTCGTAGGTGACAGCAGAAGGGCCTTTGCAATTCCAGCTAATCTGGCCTCTAAGAAAAAAAAAGCCTTGTTTAACCCCAGATCTGAGCATTGGTTTTAGCGAGTGGTTTTGGAATTCCAGCCAGAGTTAAAAGTGCACGGCTCAGCCTCTCTTTCTTCAGAAAGAGCTGAAAAGGCTTGGCTTCCGCTCCTTTCTTAGGAAAAGAAGAGGAGAAAATTCTTGGTCTCTCAGGCTGCTGGCAGAAGTGCTGAAGCTTTGTGATCAGTGTGATGGAAATATGGCACAAATAGTCTGTCATGGTTTAACCCCAGCTGGCAACTCAGCCCCACACAGCCACTCACTCACTTTTCTGCTGTTGGGATGGGGGAGAGAATTGAAAGCGTAAAGGTGACAAAACTCATGGGTTGAGATAAAAATAGTTTAACAGGTAAAGCAAAACCTGCATGCACAGGAAAAGTAAAACAAGGAGCTAATTCCCCACCTCCCATGGGCAGGCAAGTGTTCAGCCATCCCCAGGAAAGCATCACAGTAACAGTGACTTGGGAATACAAACACCAATATTTTGGGCATCCCTCCTTCCTTTTTCTTCCCCCAGCTTGACACACCACATGGTCTGGGGTATCCCTGGGGCCCCTTTGGGTGTTGCCTCCCAGCTTCTTGTGGATCCCCCAGCCTCCTCACGGGTGGAACAGAAGCAGAAAAAGCCTTGACTCAGTTAGCCCTGCTCACCAATAAACCCATGTCTACTACCAACATTGTTTTCAGCACAAATCCAAACCACAGCCCCATACAAGTTACTAGGAAGAAAATGAACTCTCCCAGCCAAAACCAGCACAGTCTTCCTTCAGATCTTTAGGACCCAGAGATACAGCGTATGTCTAAGGACTTGTACTCCAAGCTTAATTTTATTTCCCTCTCTCTAGGTTTAGACAAGCTCTGTCTTAAGTAGCTCAGGCTCTTCCTTTGTGAACACTTCAGCAGTTGGTGCATTTGTGCCCTGTTGTTGAGGAAGAAAGAGGATTGGTGAAGGAAGCTCAGCTCATGGCATAGGGTGGAGCATGCCTGGTAGTGGCTATTGTCCTCTCCAAGCCCTTGTTCCTGCACTTCCTCCCCAAGCCTCACTGTTGCCATTCTCCTCCTCAGCTGGCATTCTTGAGCAGCTTTTCCTCAGACTTCTGTTTCACTTTGGATGCATGTATATGAATTGTATTCTACTTCCTGGCCTCAATCTGACGAACCACTCTTGTCATGGTGAGAACAGCCTGTCCAAAAAGGAGTATTTGGTAGTAGTTCAAGTGTTAGGCAAGATGCATGAGAAGGCTCAGGATTCAAAGTGTGCTTAAGCAGGCAAGGAAAGTTTGTGGCTTCCTGGATACCAGGAAGGCCAAATGTTTCTCGTTACATCCTAAGTGCTGCTGCAGGTTCCCTGCAGGAGAGTTGTGTTCCCTGCCCAGGTCCCAGGGCTCATCTCCATTTACTGCTGACTAGACAGACATGTCTCAAACCTGTGGGGGTCAGCTTTTGTGCTGGGAAGTTGATCTCATAGCACAGTGGGAGACACTTTTTTTTTTTTACTTTCTTAGACTGGGTTTTCTTCTCATACCTCATCCAATTCAGCATGACTAGAAACAACCCTGCTTTTCAGCTTTTCTTTGCTAATGAGTCTAGCTCACCAGGAACCAATTGACCAAATGCTGTAGTCCTCTCGTTTGCTATACTGGTACTTTCTATTCTTGTGCTTTGCTCCTGAGTTGCTCTGGGGTTGTTCAGGGAAAGTCCAGCTTCTGTCATCGTGACGTTGAGGTCTGTATTTATCCCTTGCCTGTGGCCCCTCTCCAGAACCGTCAGTGGCCATCTGCCTTAGCCCTCGGCAAGGCAGGGCCTGGGGGCTGGAGTCAGGAGAGGCAGTGCTGCAAACACGGATGTGCAAGCTGCTGAGGGCAGTCAGTGTTCTTGCTGTGTGATACGTCACAATTCAGAGCATTTGTTCTCCTTTTTATTTAGGGAAGTAGCTTAACCAGTGAGTTGAGAAGCGTTGCCAGTGTTCCGGTACAAGATGGCTCAGAGTGGGGACATCAGCATCGGGGTGTGCTCAGCAGTAATTCTCACACCCATGGCAGTGCAGCTCTCTGCCCTCACCTCTCATCATGTGGTGACCTCCAGGGCTAATTTTTCTGTCCCCTTTAAGCTGCACCCTCAGAGGAGGCATTGCTGTTCTTGTTCTCTAGCAGGAGCATCTCCTTTGGTCTGATGCTGGTCTGGTAAGACACCTGTAGTCTTTAGCCAGGGTTCATTTGTGTTTATGAGGTCTCTGGCTGGGTCTTTAAGAACACAGCACTGTTTCTATGAAGGGATGTATTCTCTGCTGGAGGTGATAATTTGGTTTGGGGGACAGGGTTTACCCCACTTAATGGATTAGGAAGAGCAGAGTTATCTTGAATGTCTTATTGAATTTTATTTTGAAATATGTGTTACTACAAGAAAACACATCTTATTGCCAAGGAAGTGTTTGAACAGCGAGCTATGCAGATCAGACTTGGAGCAGATACACTGACAAAGGGATGTCTAGACTTAAATATTGTAGAGCAAATTCTGTTCCAGTGCATGAGTCTGTTACTGGGGAGGATAATGAAATATGGGGGGTGGTGTGTCTGTGTAGTCATGGATAACTCTGCTCCTGAACCTCACCCCCTGCTTTTCCCAAGTCCAGCTCAGTGGGCTCTTTGTCTTGCTAAGGAGAGATCAGTCTGTTGAAAGGGGGTGCTAAACTGTCCTGGGTATTTCACTGCTGCTTGAGCTGTAGTGGTGCTGATGGAGGATACCAAAGATCTGCTTAAATGAACTGTTCTCCCTCAAGCTGTTTCTTGGACTGTGCACTGCATTTTGCAGTTTAATTGGAAGGACTTTCAATTTTATAAGCCAGCTAAAATAGTTGAACTCATGCCTTTGTTTAACATATGAAGGATGAGTAATATTTAGGACTTCAAATAGATTTCTGCTTTATAGTCGTTCAAAACTGCTGGGATTCTTCTGTTGTTGTTTGTGGATAGTGTCCATGTTTAGTAATAATCCTTTACTTTGAGTTAGTTTGATGGAAAACACTAAGCTGTATCTGAGCTATTAAGTATCTCTTTCTCAAGCCCTGTGGAAATCTTCCTCTTTAAAAATGTTGCCTCTGAAATGCTGCTTGCCCTGAAATATTTTTTTCTCACACTCACTTGTACATGGGAAAATCCTGCCTGTATCACTGTTTCTCTAGAGTGTGGATGCACGTGTGGAGCAGTTGTACCTGGCTTTGGACCTGATGCCCATCTCATTCTCTTGTGTCACAGCCTCAGAATGTTTTGGTTTTATGGGTGAGAGTTCCGCCCAGGGGGCCTGCACATCCAAAACTTGTCATGTTGGGGATTCCTAGGGGTGCTGGGGTACTTGGCAGTGAGCCCTGGACACTTGGTGGCCACAGCCACTTCCCAGGAGCCCTTGGATGACTGCAGTCCTGAGCATCATGTGCATGTCTCCTGCGTGTGACAACAACTGTCATGGGGATAAATCTCATATTTCTTTTGGTCTATGAAGTTTGAACTACAGGAAGGTGTAAAGTTAAGCTTGTCCTCTGTGTTGTTTGGAATAGCTGAAAGCTCTGCTCCAGTCATTGGCAAAATAAAAGAAACTGAATCCAAGACTGAATCAGGAAGGGGAAACTTAAGTCTGTGGAACATTTGTCTGGAATCTCTGGAGTGCTGACCTGTTGTAGATGCTGGTACTTGGCTTGTTCTTGGATATTAACTGTGTTAAACCTAACTAAAACATCTATGAGTGTCTGCTGCTGCAACTTCTTGTTGATAAAGCAAATAAGAGGGAGGCGAGAAATCCCCAGCATGTTTTTGTTTGTGATCCAACTTAGGCTCCAAGCGAGTTTGGGAGGCACACTTTGAGTGATGCCTTGAACAGACTTTGATATCAGTTGCTACAGAGAGGGACCATCTGTGTTGTGGGGTTTTTTCCCTCCTATTCCCAGGCCCCTGCCTTAAAATCGTGCTAAATATTTGCCTTTTTCCCCTTGCACTGAATGTGGTGGTGTGGTCATGTAACCACAAAAGGAAATGTTTTCCATGGGATCACTTAGATGATTCAACTCAAATGTACGTACACTCATACTATCCCAAAAATCCAGTGCAAGGAGAGGTGAGCAGGAATGTGCAGACAAAGAGAGAGAAGCATTGTCCTGTTGTGGGGAATTTGGGTTAGATTGAGTTAAACATGTTATGAAGTATCACCCCTCCTTTGGAATCTCTTGAGCTCCATCTCTGACATGGCTGAATTGGAGGGGGGGAGATGAGCTCGTGTTTATCCAGAAGTCCCCCGGCCTGGCAGTGTTGTGTAGCTGCAGAGACATCCCGTGGCCAGATGAGGAACAGCCTGAGCCACGAGCCCTGTCCAGGCCTCCAGGATCCCTCAGTTCTTAAATTACTGCCCTTGGCTGTCACTGTGTGAAGAAACTGGAAATTTGATGCATTCGGAAATTGTAGTCGCCACTTGGTTCTTGTACCAACATTTGGATTACTCATCGTTGTGAGGAAATCCTGTGACATTTTCCCCAGCAGCCTCAGGAGCAGCTGCGATCTAAGCTGGAAAGGGCAAGTCATCTGGAGAGAATTTGGGCAGCTTTACTTTTCCATCATCCTGTGGCAGTACTGGACACTCTGCAAATATTATAAGAGCATCTGCTTCTCTAAAGCACTTGTAGTCTCCTTTGGATTTAGTGGTATATCTTGCTTACCTCTAGAGATCAGGGCCTTGTGCATATAGGTGCTGTGAAAGCATTAGAAAATTATTGTCCTGAAAGGCTGTGAGTAATAAAGGAGAGAATTTGAGCAGAATCCATTCAGTTCCAGCACACACACAGTGACAGAATGACTGTCTTACTCTGCGTCTTTCATGTCAGTGCCTGAAGAGAAGTGAGCACTCGAGGAGGAATCAGTGTGACAGCAGCAGGTGAGCAGGAATTATTTAGTTGTTTAGATGTTAAAAATGCAGAGGCACAAGGAGTGGAATTCAGATTCTGGAAATGTTTGTACTGCCTGTGTCAGTCACCATTACCAGTAGGCAGGTGTGGGCTATAGTTCACAGCCTGCTCCTTACTGATAAAATGAACAAGGAAGAAAATAATATTTTCTTAAGGATGGGAGGCTCAAAATAGCCATATCTCCTCCTTTCCCTGTCTGCTGCCAATCCTGTTGGAGGAGCTCTGGATGGGTCTGCCTCCGAATTAGTGTGTGTTTACCTGTAGGATTAAAGAGGTAGTGAGGAGCATGCTGCAACAAGCAGGATGTAAACAGAAAACAGGAGAGGATACAGAGCATACGGGTATAAATAAATACTGTAAACTTCTCCAAGCGAACAAGGGAGCAAGTGTAAGTGTCCTTTACTAACAGGAATATCTTTACTTTTCCAGATCACTGTGAGGAAGCAAACTGCCAGGATTTCTCCCCTGTGGCTGCCCGACCACTGCTGAGCTACCCCTCCCAGCCCATGTGGCTCTCCCCATGCTCCAAGAGTGCAACGGGTGCCCAACGCAATGTGTGTTTGTCAAACCATGGAAGTGGGCAAGTATGGCAAGAATGCCACTCGATCCGGAGACCGGGGGGTCCTGCTGGAGCCTTTCATTCACCAGGTGGGCGGGCACAGCAGCATGATGCGCTACGATGACCACACTGTCTGCAAGCCCCTCATCACCAGGGAGCAGCGCTTCTACGAGTCCCTGCCCCCAGAAATGAAGGAGTTCACACCTGAGTACAAAGGTGAGGCCTCTTGGCATTCCAGATTGCAGCTACAGCCTTCAAGAACCTGCCCTTCCATTTTCCTGTGGCTTCCGCTCTCTTGCTGTCTTTTGATGTCATTTTACTTTCTTTAAACTCCCTTTTGCGGGCTGGCAATTCAATAGCAGCACTTGGAAAGGAGGAAGTTTGAGGTTTTTTTGTAGGCACACTGAGTTGAATGTGCTCTTCTTTCTAGATAGAGAATATGCAGTATGACAGTTGTAGTCCAAAGTTTAAGGTTATGGATGTGTAACTGAAGCAGTTTTATTACTGTGTTATTGTCAATTACAGCCTTGACCTTGAGCTAATGAAGCCAGATTATAGACTGAGCATTTGCACATTCCAGTTCCATAATTTATTGCTTCCTCATCCCATCTCTTTTATGGACCCGTAGCAGCAAGCTGCTGGAGCAGGAAGTGTGGCTTTCCCAGTGCTGAGGTGCAACCTTGTCCCAGCTGCTTTGAAGGAGTGGAATTTTCCAGTGCCTGTGTCATTGTAGGAGGTTGGCAGCTCAGCTGTGTCTTTCAGAAGCTCGATAGCCTTCCAGCCTTGTGTTTTTGTGTTCGGGATGGTGATGTGGTCAGGTAGCCTTCTGGGGGCTCAGGGTTCCTGTTCCCTCTGCAGCTTTGTCTCTGTGTGACACTGGGAAGATGGTGCTTTAGGGACAGCTGGGCCAACCATCTGTTCAGGGTCTTGCCTTTGCATCTGGCTGCAGCCTGACTCTGCAAGCAGTGTCAGCTTCCCTCCCGGTATCTGCATACAGGTCATGAGAGAGGGGTGCAACAGATGGGTCCTCTCTTACCCCCCAGCCACTCTGGGGCCACACAGTGCTCTAGTGTCCCATCAGAAATCCCACTGAAGCCTGTGTAGTTCCTACAGTCCATATGATGTGGGTCTTTTCCAGGGGAGATGTGTTTAAAACCGATGAAGCTGATAGTCCAGATGGACTCTTGTGTCCTTGAGGTCAGATGCTTCCTGGTACCCTAATGGCATGGGGTTTACGTGTCCACCCCAGTGTGAGATTTCATCCTGTGCAGTTTCCTGATAGTCCCAGAAATCTTTCCTACTAATCTGGAGGAGAGGAATACTGGCTATGATATTTTCTTTCTGAGCACTTGGATGTTACTGTGGCATTTATGTAGTGACATTCTGGAGTCCCGAGCTGCTCTGGAGTTGTGTTTGAGCCACTTGAACCTTGTTAGCATTGTCCTGTGCAGATAAGGAGAGAGGAAGGATAGGAGCAGGATGGCCTCTGCATCAGCTGAGCAGGGCAAGGTTTCCTCACGTTTGGGATGAATCGTTTGATTCAGTGCATCCGTCATTTGATGCTCCTGGCAGCTAATCAATACTAGTGACAAGCTAATGAAACATTTTGTCATTGCGCATCAGGAGATGGGCTGATGGCCTCATTTTCAGGGCTGGGGCAGTCCCAGAAATGAAGTTGTCAGCCCTAACTGGAAGTGTCAGCAGTCCTGCTGTGTGGCTGGCCAGATATATTCTGAGTCTGTGCAGTGGAAGATCTGTAATTCCCCTTGGACTGTGGTGCTTTCCAGGAGCCTTCAAAAGGTAAAAGTGGACAGGGCACATGGTTCTACTTGCCTGCAATTGGCAGAGGTAGTTATGCTTCCAGGGCCCCCTGTTTTTATGCTAGGAAGCCCTGGGCCCTTGCAGTCCCTTTTTTGTGAGACTGGCTGACTTGTGATAAGAGTAGCAGGTGTCACCTCAGCCTTAGGGCTCTGTACTTCATCTCTGATGTGGTATATCTCTGATGCTGAAAGCTCCTTCAGCAGAGAAAGCACAGTCCTGCTTGGCCAGTGATGTCCCTGTCAATAGCAGGAATGCTTCTGCAGGACATAGGTACTTATCCAAACAAACCAGATATTATTTCACATGCTTTGCTCCCCTCAGCATCTTGGCAGACTGTACTTGACTCTCTCCAGTTTGACGACATTTGCTGCAAGACTGAAGGAAGGAAATAAATCACACCCTCAGCCTACCAGCTGCACTTTTGTCCTTATTTCCTGCAGTGGCAGAGCTTCCCCCGCTTTCATTGCTCTGGGTTTGCTTTGCTGCTCTGCAAGCTGCATTTTTCGCTCTCCTGCTGAACATTTGGGTGCTAATGGTTGTGTATTCCCTCCCCTGGGAGAACTGACGTGTTTCTTCTCCCTGGCAGGTGTGGTATCTGTCTGTTTTGAGGGAGACAGTGATGGCTACATTAACCTGGTGGCCTATCCCTATGTGGAGAATGAGGCTCTGGAGCAGGATGATCTGCCCGAGAGGGACCAGCCACGGCGCAAGCACTCGCGCCGGAGCCTTCACAGGTCGAGCAGCGGCGCTGAGCACAAGGAGGAGAAGCCTGGCCTGGCCAGTGACAGCACTGAAAGGTAAAGCATGGAGGGCCCAGTGACACCACGAGGACTAGGAGATCTCTCTTCCTTACTCCTTTGGTTGAGGATGTTTTGCAGTTTCTTCGGGTGGCCAGGCTGTTGTGCACTTGCTAGCCCAGCACATTTTGGTGCTGCAGACTGTCAGTTTTGCTGGGTTCAGGACCAGTTCATCCACATGAAATGCTTCTGACACAGTATAACTGTTGGCAGTGTATCACATGTGGAACCAAAGCATACAGAGCAGATTTGAACACTCTTCAGTCCACTTGGTTATTTACCCAGAGGTTTCATCCCAGGATATTTTGAATATTGAGTCCTTTACCTCCTCACCCCAGCTAGAGCTTCTGGAGGAGCAAGTGTTCCGTTTGCTCTGTTAGCGGAGATATTAGATAGACCACATCCTGGAGCATGGGCCCACAACCCAGGGTATTGGTGATGATTTGCTTTTAAGATTTGCATTGTGTGCAGCAGAAGGAACAGGAGATGGTTGTGTGCCAGGGGAGGATGTGACACTCGTAAGTATGTGACGAACTCATGGATTCTAACAGGCAGGTTTCTGTCTTTACACCAGCAGCATCCAGGAAACCAAGAGTCCCAGGGTGGACTTGCACATCCACTCAGATGTTCCATTTCAGATGTTGGATGGGAACAGCGGCCTGAGCTCTGAGAAGATCAGCTACAACCCCTGGAGCCTGCGCTGCCACAAGCAGCAGCTGAGCCGCATGCGGTCCGAGTCCAAGGACCGGAAGCTGTACAGTATCCTTTGGGAAGCACACTGGGTGTGTCAGGCTGCTGCTGCCCTGGCCTTACCCCTTGGTGCCTGAGGCAGCCAGGCCTGCATTTCTCTTGGAATTTCTGCCCTTCACCCAGCCACGCTTGAGTTACATGTTCCTTTTTGCTGTTCCTTCCTGCTTCCCATACTGTGACACTAATGAATCGCAGAATGGTTTGGATTGGAGGGGACCCTAAAGATCATCTTGTTCCACCTCCAGGCACTCTGACTGACTTCTTAATATGGTTGAAGATGGGTTTGTTGTTTTCTGTGCCTTCACAAATGACTTCAGCTTTTGCTGAACTTGCCAGCTTGTGGGGTTATTTTGTTTCACCTGTGTTTTCCTCACATAGAAACAAACTTCCTTTTAGTAGCTGTATTAATAATTTTAACTGCGTGGGCTTCCTTCTCCAGTTATCAAATGTGTGCTTGGAGACTCCAGATTTTATTTTGAAATAGCTTGTATCACTCACTGAGAAGTCATTCTCTTTGGCTGCCTTCTCCTTTTTAAGCACACTTCCTTATTTTTATGGAGTTTCTCTTTCTAAACCAAACACAGTTTCTCTCTTGCAGGTTTAATCCAGCTGTGTTTTGGTTGCCATTTCAATGTTTACATTGAAAATGTTGATCTGTGCCCTGTGAGACTCCTTAGGGCAAGCTTTTGGGGTGTTTTTTTTCCCCCATTTTGGAACAAGTTGTACAAAGTGCCTGGGATGTGTTCTCAGAGCTGTGCCCTGATGTGGGTGGTTGTCCATTGTGTGCTGGTGACAGAGCTCTTGTTACTGTTCTGTTTCCTGGCTTTCTCACCTCCCCAGTTCCTCCCTGTGTGTTGGGCAGTGCTACTGTTCTGGACAGGCCAGCCCTGCCATTACTTGACCCTTGAGTTTTCAGTCCATGGGGATTGTTTTGTTTATCCATATGGTCAAATGGCTAATTTGATTAGACTTTAAGCTCTCTCTTAATGGATCAGCAATTCCTGCTGGCATACCATGTCCTTCCTCACATCAGTGTTTTGCTTTTCGGTTTCCCCTCTGAATTTCCAGTACACTTGCATGTGACCTTCCTGCTGTTGGCCATTCCACTTTCTAGGCTGTTTCCTTCTACCAGCTGTCAAAGCCTGGGTCCACTGTTTGGGTTTTGTCCTTTTATTCAACTCTCAAAGCCATTTGTCTTGTCTGTTCTTTGGTTCCTATTTGTTTGTTGCCCAACCCAATCTTCTGCTGCCCAGGTCCCTGTCTGTGGTGGCCCTGGGGTGTCTCTGGTGGGTGAGCTCTCCTTGACACATGTCCCAGAGTTCCTCTTGTTGGAGAACGTGGTGCATCACTTCAAGCTTCCCTGCGTGCTTGATCTGAAGATGGGGACCAGACAGCACGGAGATGATGCCTCTGAGGAGAAAGCTGCTCGGCAGATGAAGAAGTGTGAACAGAGCACTTCTGCCACCTTGGGTGTGCGTGTGTGTGGGATGCAGGTAGGGATCCCTCAGGCTGCAGATGCTGCACCTCCTTTTTCACAGCTCCATTAAGCCTCCCAGTTAGTGTTTCCTGCTGAGCACTGAACTTGAACCTCCCACTGCAGGTAGGTACACCAGCATTCATGCTATTTTGGTCTTCGTTTCTAAGCCTAAAACAAAGGAACCTGCTTCTCCTGAGATAGCCTGCTTTGTCCAGAGGTCTTTTGTTCAGAGAAAATTAGGGGATTTTCTAATAAAATCATTTTTGTGGCTTAGTGTTCAGCCAGAATCCCAGTGCCTGGGGATGGAGGTGTCAGCAGTTTCCTTCTGACCTGCACTGATTGTTAAAAAGTTGCTCTGCTGTGCCTGGGCCCTGTGTACAAGGGCTTGCTGCTGATGCTGCTGTGCAACAATCGCTCCTTTCCCCACCTGCCAAAGGAACCCAGATCTCTGCCCAAAGACTCTGAAGCAATGAGGCTCCTCATTAATCACTTGCCACATAGGTGTTGGCAGCTCCCACTGCCAGAGGATTGTCTGAGTTGCTGTAAGACTTTGCATTTTAACTTTTGGGGTCAGTCGAACCATGCCTTTTGTGGCACTGGGACTGATGAGCCAGCTTTTGGGTGTCCTGGGAGAGGACTGGTGCTCAAGCACCCTGCTGTGTCCCTGGGCTGCACCCATGAGCTGCTTTGGGAATCAGGGAAGGGGCAGAGCTGTGTCCTCTCTCGCTCAATCACAATGGGGGCAGGATGAGCCCGGCCTTAGCCTGTTGCTCCCACTTGATGTGCATTTCCTTTGGCGTTCCAGGTCTATCAGCTGGACACAGGGCATTACTTATGCAGGAACAAATACTACGGGCGCGGCCTTTCCATCGAAGGCTTCCGCAACGCCCTCTACCAGTATCTGCACAACGGCATTGAGCTGCGCAAGGACCTCTTTGAGCCTGTCCTGGCCAAGCTGCGCAGCCTGAAGGCGGTTCTGGAGCGACAGGCCTCCTACCGCTTCTACTCCAGCTCCCTCCTCATCATCTATGACGGGCAGGACAGCCGGGCGGGGGCGCTGCTGGAGCGCCGGCCGGAGGCGCGCCTGAAGCGGGTGGACGGCTCCGTCCCCGAGAGCCTCCAGGACGGCGGCAGCTCGGAGCCCGGCTCCTCCGCACAGCCCAAGGTGGACGTGCGCATGATTGACTTTGCACACAGCACCTTCAAGGGCTTCCGCGACGACCCCACTGTGCACGACGGACCCGACATGGGCTACGTGTTCGGGCTGGAAAGCCTCATCAACATCATGGAACAGATGCGTGAGGAAAACCAGTAGCCCTGGGCTGTGGCCTCTTATTCGTGTCCTGGTGGCAGAAGCAGACAAGACCACCTACTACCACAGGAAAAACACAGACAAATTTGATTTTAAACAACTGTATCGCTCCGTTGTTTTTTAAATGTACTTGGATAGAAGAGCTGAGGTGAGGCAGGGTGGAAGAACTCCTCGTGCTGACCAGACGCTTCTGACCGCCCTCGCTCTGCCTTCTGCAGGAGGCTCTGTAGATGCTTGCTGGGTGTCGGGTGTCCTGGTTCTTCGCTCATCACGTGTGCGTTCTGGAGGGAGGACCTGGACACAGGGAAGAGAAAGCAGGAGAGCCCAGGGCTCTTCACGAGGCTGGAGCTCTGGTGTGAGGAGCCTCCTGCCTCAGGAGCCTCCCTTTTGAATTTGTCCCGAGTGATTTGGAAAGGGCGCTTGCCTAACGGTTGGCAGCGTCTGTGGGGCCACCGGTGAGAGGTCAGGTGCTGCTCCCTGTGTTCGGTGTCGCTGGCTCTGCCCTGGGTTTTCCCAACGGGGCTTTGCTTTTGATGCTGCCTTTTTCTGCTGTTTGGGCACTGTGAGTAGCCACCCCAAACACGGAAATGAAATGACCAAATGCAACCCCTGGCAGAGCTGTGGCCGGGAGGGAATGCCACACACCTGGAGCTGTGCTCGAGCCTGGGGTCTGCTCGTTCCCTCATGGCATGGCATGGCATGGGCAGGCACAGGGCTCTGCAGGAGTGACTCTGCCCTGGACCACTGACTTGCAAGCATTCAGCTCGTGGGCTAGCAATAGTATCTGTAGCAGTTAACATGACCCCAGCTATGCAGCGGGGCATTTCGGACCATTTCAACCCTTCCCCTCCTGTAAAGTACAGAGTGTCCCTCCAGCACAAAGCTGCCCTCTTCCCCCGGGGACCCTCTGCCCCCAGGCCCTGCTCGTCCAACAGGTCTGGGGGTGGTGGAAGGGGAGGCTGAGGCTTAGGGCTGATCCCCATCTCCTCCCTGAGGGTTTCCAGGGGCCAGATGAGGGGTGACCTAGCTGAGCAGTGAGTGCCACTGTCTTGACTGTTCAGCACCACTGCCTGACTGTTCAGCTTTGCTTTACAGAGTCAGTCTTTCCCAAAATAAATGTCCCCCAGCCTCCTTTGATGAGGAATTAACGTTTGATACTGTGGCCTGGTGGTACTGTACCGTACCCTGCTCCACCCCAGCTCCTGTTTCTGTGCTGGGGTCCCGGCTGCTTCCTCCTGCTCTCACTGACTTGTTCCATGGCATTACCATTACCCTGCGCACCCGCGAGGCCAGGGTTGGGGTTTTTAAAAAATTCCTTCAGGAAAGCTTGTTTGGGGAATACTCGCATGTCGCATGTGTGCCGACTCCATGTGCGCAGGGGCCGCTCGGGAAGCTCGGCTGCTCGGCCTCGCTGCCACAGCAGACACAGGGCTGTGGCACCGGTGGGGAAGGGGACAGGAGAGCTGCCCACGTTCTCTGCCTGTCTCCCAGCTCCTTAAAGCTTGCCCAAGCCACTCCTCCCCTCCGCCCTCTGGACAAGGACCTTTATCCATGGCACGCTGCCCTGCACTGGGTTACTTCATTGCTCCTGCGGGTCCTACCTTGCCAGGACTCGCAGGATTTTCAGGGAGCAGGTTCGCAGGAGGGAGCGAGGCTGGATGAGTGCTGGTGTGTAGGTACCCACAACAGCCGTATTATTCCCTGGCCCTGCCCCATCGCCGCCCACCTCTGCATGTCCTTGTCCCCGCGGGCTGTGCTCGGGCGGGTCAGGCCGCACCTCCGGGAGAGCTCCTTGCTGTCCCCCCGCGCTCATTCCTGCCCTTCCCCGCCTCACTGCGCCGGGACGGACGGACCGCGCTGCCGGTGCTCAGTGGGAGCCGCCTCCCCCTTCGGACCACTGCGGTGGGACTCCACAGCTTGTACATAGCCTTGGCCCCGTTTGTTTTTACATGAATAACCACCCTGTTTGTGCTTCACAGAGAACCAAAAACCATTAAAGGATCTGTTTTTGTCCGCGGTGTGTCTGCCTGTCCTGCCGTTTGAGCCTCGGTCGGGGGTGGGGGGACTAGAACGAACGTCCCCGCCCGGTGCGGCCGTCGCTGCTGTGTCCCGAGGGAGCCCCGGCTCCGGGCAGGGCTGCAGGAGTGACCGGGCCATTCGGCGATGAGACCCTGCGGGCGGGGAGGTGTGCGGGGC
>JAHLSL010000013.1:1834204-1878147 GCA_025920805.1 Petroica traversi | reverse complement strand
AGGCAGCCTCGGGTGAGCCGCGGCAGAGCCGGGCAGGGCGATGCCGCCCTTTAGGTCTTTCCAAGCCCCACAGCTGGAATCGGGATCCTCTTTCGCGGGGTGCAAAAGGGCGGCTGTGGATGCTTGGTAGAGCCAAGCCAGCACTGGGGGAGAGACGGGAGACGGCGGCAGATTTTTTCTCGCGTCTCATCGAGCCTGGCTGTGCCGCCGGGCTCTACAGAAGCTCCTGCCCGCCACCATGTCCTCGCCGGTGCCCGCGGACCCGCTCTGGCCGTGGATGGCAAAGCTATTCCTGCTGCTGCTCCAGCTGTGCGCCCTCCGAGCCTCCCCGCAGCCCCGGCGCTGCCCCTCCGCCTGCATCTGCACCTCCGACCTGCTGAGCTGCAGCCGGCAGATGCTGCAGCGGGTGCCCCAGGCACTGCCGCCCACCACCACCACGCTGGACCTCAGCCACAATGCCCTCATCCAGCTCCACGACCGCTGGCTGGCCGCCCTCCCGCACCTCGAGGCCCTACACATCAGCCACAACCAGATTCGGGACCTTTCTCCGCGGGCTTTCCACAACGCCTCCTTCCTGCGGCACCTGGACATGTCCTCCAACCACCTGCAGGCCGTGGAGAGGCACTACTTCGAGGCGCTGGTGAGCCTGGAGGAGCTGCTGCTCTACAACAACCACATCAAGCGGGTGGATGAGAACGCCTTTGCCAAGCTGAGTGGTCTGCGGAAAGTCTACCTGAGCTGGAACAACCTGACCACCTTCCCCTTCCATGCAGTGCAGGGGCTGGGAATCTACAACCTCCGCACGCTGGACCTCTCCTCCAACAGCCTGAGCAGCATCCCCGTGGAGGTGCTGGCGGCTCTGCCTGAGAACATCGGCAATGGCTTGTACCTGCACAACAACCCTGTCAGGTGCAGCTGCCCGCTCTACCTGATGCTTCAGCGCTGGAACCAGCGAGGTTTCAGCTCTGTGAAGGATTTCTTTGAGGAACACACCTGCAAGGTGTCTGACAACGTGCCCCGGTCCCTGATCAAGTTCCTGGAACACAGCCACATGTTTGAGAACTGCTCGGCGAGCGCTGAAGACGCGCACCTCTCGCACTCGGAGGTGATGGTGGGCCAGCCCATCCTGCTCACCTGTAACACCAGTAACACCAGTAACACCAGCCTGCCGCACGCAGCCACCACCTACATGTGGATCACCCCTCAGCACGAGCCCATCAAACACCCCGGCAACAGCAATCGCTCCCTGGAGGTCCATCCCAACGGCAGCCTGAGCATCGCCGCAGCCAAGCCCTGGCACTCGGGGGTCTACGTAGGCTTGGCCATGAACAGCCCCTACAACTTCAGCAGGATGTGCGAGTTCAACGTGACCGTCCTCTACCCCAAGCCAGCCGAGGAGACCTTCAGCACCGGCCTCACGACTCTGCTGGGCTGCATTGTGAGCCTGGTACTGGTGATCATCTACTTGTACCTCACACCGTGCCGCTGCCTGGGCTGCTGCAAGAAGCCGGCCCCGCTCAGCCCCCCGCAGGAGTGCAGTGCCCAGTCCTCCATCCTCAGCACCACTCCCCCCGCCACCGACGGCCCTAACCGCAAGGTCAGCGCCAACAAACACGTCGTGTTCCTGGAGCCCATCAGGGAGACACAGAATGGCAAGATCCGCCTGGCCCTCGGCGAGGACTTCCCCGACCCCAAGCACCCCAAGGTCCTGCAGCTCAAGTCGGACTCAGAATCCATCAGCTCTGTCTTTTCTGACACCCCCATTGTGTCTTAGTGGGACAGAGCTGGGAGCAGAGCCGAGGTCTCGTGACAGCCATCGCTGCTAGAACAGGATTATTGGGCATCCTGAGTTCCTGGCTTGACCACGACCCATGGGAGTGACTGCCATCACCCACAACTGCTCCAGCCATGGGCTCCTGGTGGGTTCTGGGCCACTGGCACATTGGTGCCCAGCAAGAGCACCTTGCATAATCCACTGGCAATGGCCTTGTTTGCACAAGGGTAACGCTGATGAACCCAGCATGCTGGAGAAATGCCCCTGCATTTGGGCACCCACCCTCCCTAATGTGACACCAGGCCTGGGGGTCTGACATGTCCCCAGGCATGAGAAGCCCAACCTGACACCACTGCCACAGAGCCTCCCAAGCCAAGGAATAGCTGTGACAAGTGGGACATTGTCTTGGCTCATGCCAGGGCCCTCAGGGACAGCAGTGTCACTGTCCTCTCCCAGCCTATGCCAGTCCCCTTCAGCATGCCACGGCTGGGAGCAGGGGACTGTGACCCTGGCACAAGAGGAGGGTACACACCCGCTCTCCACCAGGAGGGATGGAGCTCAGCGCCTGACCAGCCACGCAGCCAAGCAAACCTTACAAGCTTTTGCTTCCCGAGAAGCTGTAAATCGCCAAGGCAGGATTAGGTGACGAGACACAGTGCACCAGCCCGCACTGCTCAGAGCTCCCCGTGCCACCAAGGACACCGAGGTCTCCGATGCACCACGCGCTCCCTCGCTGCTTCTCCTTGAGGCTGACACGCACTGCTCAAGCACAGCTATTTAGGCAGTAACTTAATCAGCCTATCGATAAATGTGAGTAATCCTCCCCTCTCCTGGGTCGTAATTCTCTAGTTCCATTGGAATAAAAATGCCTATTTTTTTAAGCTCACACTGGGCTGAGTGTCTCCTTGCCCTTGCAGCAGTGTGCAGCTCACGGGCACAGCGGTGGGAGGCTGAGGGCTGTGGGAGCCCCGAATTCCTGCAGGCCCAGCACACAGAGCCAGGATTGGCAGCTGTTCCTATCAAATGGCCGTCAGGAGGTCTTGGCAAGGGGGTTAAATGTGCTGGTGGCCTGGTGCTGGTGAGAGAGAAGCATCCCGTGGTTTGTCCTTGGGAGGGTAGGTCCCCAAAATGATGCCTGGGAGCTGGGGAAGGAGCAGCACCGACTGACGCGAGGGCACATACAGACCCCAAAAGGAACAAGCAGGGTTTGGATGCAGGGGAAAGGCACTGCTGGGCTTAGTCCTGGTGTTCCCTGCAGATGGAGCCCCCTACTCGTGTCACCTGTGCTGCCTCCCCTGGCACCCACCCTTGCCTCTTCCTGAAACAGGGAGTGGTTCTGCCCCTCCAAAATGCCTGTCTGATCCCACAGAGGGATAAGGGATCCCATGTGCCAGTCACCAGTATCCCACCCACAGCTGGAGCAGGAGCATGTGGCCATCACATGCAGCACAGGGGAGGCTGGGGCTGCCCTGTGGGCAGGAGCACAGCTCAGACAGTGACCATGGGGACCAGGACCCTTTGGAGACCTGCAGCCCCCTCCCACAACTGAGCACCCTGGTCCCAAGAGCTGCTGGTGGTGGGAGCAGAAAAACTGTGGCATCGGGATTGCACTGGCACACATCCTTCAACTTCTTTGACCAGGAAACAAGCAGCTTTTAACCCTGCAAAAACTCAACTTTGTGCCCAAATAAATTGCCAAAAACACTCCCCACCATGCAAGGAGGGGCAGGTGTTTGGGAGAGCAGCTCTCCTGAGACAGCCCGGCCTCCCAGCGCCGCTCCTGACCTTGCTCAGCTCTGTGCAATCCGTGCCCTGCGGCCGGAGGAGGTGACAGATGCAGAGTGACAGCCCCGCTGGCCTGTGCCCTGCTCCCCCACGCCTGCCACCGCTGGCCCTGTCACCTCACGTTAGTGCAGTGTCCTTAAGGGGCCAGGACGCCGTGCTGGCCACACCGGGGGCTGCCAGGGGGTGACAGGGTGCTCGGTGTCACACAGAGGGGAGTGGCACCTTGAGGGTGGAGCTGAGGTGCTGCCACCACTCCTGGCTTTGCAGCCCGGCAGGGATCCCATGGGAAGGAGGGTTTGAATTTGACCTGGGAACGTCTGGGGAAGTGAAGAGACCCTGCTGACTGCACCAGGTCCAAACCAGACAAGGGCACTGACATGAGTGTGGCCTGCACCTGCCAAGACAGTGCCAAGCCCGTGCCAGAGCATGTGCCACATCTAAGCTTCCTCCAGAAGGAAAAATAAAATGCTGCTCTGAGCCCCAGCTGCTGGAGCGGGTGTACCCACCCATTATTACCTTATCACTCTTGTCTGTCTCCTCGAAAATCCTTCCCTTCCCCGCTGCCAACACTGGCTTTCCAGGCATTAGTGCTCTGCAAACTTGCATCCTCAGCTGAGGATGATGACTGAAGCTTGGGAAAATCTCAGGGAGCTTAAGAAAACCTCCCAGGGGCCTTTCCAGGGACACATCAGCCTGAAAAACCCCAGGAGAGTTCTTCCAGGCTGGCTGCAATTCTCTTGTCCCTGGAGGAAAGCTGAGGTTTGCTCTCCAGGGAGTTGTTCTGAGGTTTGTATCCATGCTGCCCTGAAGGGATCCCACTGCCTTTACCCAGGAAAAGTCCTGCTGCTGCTTTTCACACTTTCCTGATGCTCTGAAAGGATCCCACACCACACTGCTGATCCAATGAGCACTGGGAGGCGGTTTGAACTGTCAAGCAGTTCATTAAGCCTGAAAGGCAGAACATCTCAGCAAGGAAAAATAGCCAGGAGCACAGCCTCTCTGACAGGCAGGAGCTGGGAAACCTAATGGATGTTCCCCAAGGCATTCAGTGTCCTCTCTTGGCAGCTTTCTCCACCATTACACCCCTGGCTGCCTGCCAAACCTCCCTCCTGCTCCTTGACTCTGCAGGGTAAAGTAACGGTGGTCTTGGCACACAGGGAGCTGTGCCTGCATGTGCAGGGATAAGGACCAGCTTTGGGGTAAGACCTAGCTTTGGGGTAAGGACCAGCCTTGGGGAAGGACCAGTGTCCAACACTAACTTGTGTCTCTGCTGGCACTTCACACCTCAGTCAGGACAATGGGGGTGCACTGAATGCCAGTTCCATGCTGGAACTGTCCAAGGATGGACACGGTGGGGCCTGGATCCTTTCCTTTGATGCTCAGTTTTCCAGAGAGCTCCAATCAGCAAAGGCTGGTGCTGGCCAGCACAAGGCCTGCTCTTGTCTCCCAGCATGTGACTGACAGCCCCAAGGGGAGAGCCCAGCCCTGGCAGTGCCATCACTCAGGATTCAGCACTTGGAGCTTGTAAAAACACTGACCACGTTAATTTTTTAACCATGAAACCTAGGCCAGAGCTAATAATTCTTCTGTGCTGTGGCTCACACTCACCCTGATGTCACACACTGCAAAACCGGAGTACCACCCATTTTCTGAGTTTTTAGAGCAAGGTACCAAGGACTCCTTTAGACTCTGTGGTCCATGAGATGTCTACACCTGCCCTTCCTTCCACCACAGCTTGCTCACCAACACTGTTGAGGGAGCATTAGTGTTTAAGGGATCAGTAATTACAAAGTCTTATGGGAACTATGCAGAAAACTGCCATGTCCACGGGACCAGCCAAGCCACCAGGGTCCCAGCAGCACTCAGGGGGGTGGCCAGGCTGTTTAGGAATTTGCAGACTGGTATCTTCTGATCTTTACAGTGGAGGTGACCCCAAAATCATTTAGCAATTGAGCAGTCTTCTTAGCCTTCCTCTCCCACCCAGTCTTGTGCCTCCTTACCTTTCTGCTCATCAGTGTGTTACTTCTGCCCCAGGAACCTCTTTGTCTCTTCCCAGCCCATCTCTCTGCACACATTTATAGTTTGCAAAGGAGAAGAGTGTGGAAACCCACTCTTGACAGAAATATCCCAGCATCACACCAGCCCAGTGCTGCTTCTGGCAGGCCCCACTGGCTCCTGCTCAGCATCTCACTGGCTCAGCATGGTTGTTTCTGGTCCAGGATCCCTGTTTTGTGCTCTGATGGCTGGTACCACCACGTTCCTGGTGAGCACAATGCTTTTCCTTCTGTCCTCTCCAACCTCCATGCACAAGTCCCTGGGAAATGCACCTTGAAGGCTCTTCAGGACTTGTCCTGTACAAGCTCCCTGGATGTGCCCCAACCCCCTCCTCACCCTGCCAGCATCACCTCCCTGCCTCTGAGGGGATGGAAGGAGCATGGGGGAAGCCCGAGGAGCAGAGCAGTGGCCCTGCCCTGCCTGGCACAACATAGCTCATCTCCACTCTGGGATGGCCACTCACTTCCCACAAAGCCCGTCCTAATTACAGCATGTCCTCACACACAGGGGACCACAGCCTCACCTCTGGGCCTCACCCCTTCCCCTGCCACTCGCTCTTGCCAGGATCCTGACACCAGCTCTGGCCAACGCTGCTCCATTAGCTCACTTTGAAAGAGGCTTGATAGAAAATCTGCTCAATTATTTAGCAAGCAGACAAACGGAGGGATGATACTGCCTGAAGACAGCCAGGGTCTGTGGCATGGATTCAGCCCAGCTCCTGGCTCAGCCTGGCAGATCCTGCCTTCCCTCTCCTGCCCGCTCAGTCATTAAGGCTGGCAGAGGGAGCAAAGGGACATCCCTGTCCTGGGCCCTGCCAGCCCCTGAGGCTCCCCAGTGCTGCCCAACAGTTCTTAGGCTTGAGGAGAAGTTCAGCAGGCACTGAAGCTTTGGCTCAGCACGAGCAGCACTGGCCTGTCCTGCCCGACCCAGCAAGGAAATGCACCTCCACTCTCCCAAAAGCACAGCCTGCTCCACCCAGGGACCATGGCGAACGATGGATCAACTGTCTCACCACAGCCTGGCCTGGGCAAGGTTCCCTTTCCTTCTGCTTAATGGCTCTGTTTGATGCCAGGAGTCCACAACAGGAGGACTTGGTGCCTGGATGAGCGTCCTGTGATGGGAAAGGAGCAGCTGAGGCATCCGATTGCAGCCTGATAACACAACTGGATGAGCTGGCAGGGCCCTGGCTCTACTTACTTGCTTACTGACCTCTTTACCTCCCCACTGCAGTATTCTCATCCCATAAATGGGATTTCATTCCTTCATGAGCCCATTCCCTATGACCCAGATGTCTGCAGCACCTCCCAACCAAGTGTGTGGCACGGCATCTGCTTGCTGGGTGAGAGGCAACCAGAAAAAATAGAGCCAAGCCAAGGAAGTCTTCCAAGGTCCTGTCCCTGTCCTCATTCTCTGGGGCACAGTCTCCTCACAGGGAACCAGTCAGGGTCACCCTGTCCCTGGTAATTCCCAAAGGGATGCTCCCACATGCAAATGTGGGCTGGAAAATCTCTCTGTTAATGATTTCTGGCAATCTGGGAGTTACCAAATGGGACCTGGAAGAGATTTCTACCAGCTTCCAGCACTGCCCAGGCAGAGTGCTTCTGGGGAAGGACAGAAGTCCGACCTGTTATCCTGCTTGATGCACTGAGAGAGAGAAAGGAAAAAGGAAAGCTATCTACACGTGAGTTCACACAAATGGGTCTGCTCAGGAGAGCCTGGTTACATACAGAACCCTCTAAATCACTTCAGCCATGGCACTTATCTCCCATGGAGGTGTACAGACCCGAGGAAGCTTTGGATTCTCCTGTTCCATTCCTCTTACTCATACACTTGGAGACAGATGCTTCCTATTGCTGTGCTCTGGGCCAGCCATCATTGACATGCACCACCTCCCTGGGTTTTGGGTGACTCTTACCCCAGCTGCATCTCTCAGGTTTCAGCACCCTGTGGTGATGGTGCCTTGGACAGAGGATAAAACCAGAGCTGCACCCTTGATGGATGCAAAGGCAGCAGAAAAGCCCCAGTGGTTCCTCTCACACGTGCTGGTTTTCTTCATCCCATCTCTGTTTGCCATTTCTCAATGTGGCTTCCCAAAACAGAACCACTCCCCGAGTGGGGTGCAACACCCAGTCCTCAATTCAGAGTGCTGCCAAGAGGGTGGGGAGCTCAGTTCTCCCTTCCCCATGACATACTCTGCCTTTGATTTCTGCCTGGTCTCTGCCATGCCATCCCCTCTGCTCAGGCAGCAGTAGAGGGTCTCCAAGCCACCTGCCTCAGTTCTTTTGCCTCGACTGACCTCCATGGCTCCCCTGCAACATTTGCTTGCCTTTTATAGATCACTGACGTATCAAACCTCAGGTTTAGTGCATGGCTCTGCAAAATCATACAGAAGAATTTTGCTTTATGGATATTTTTCCCTAGGCTTCCTCCTGTTCCACCTTCTGCTTCTCCCGCTCAGTTAGATTCCACCTTAAGGACACAATGCTTTTCATGCATCATTCCACTATTTTGCATTTATTTCTCCTTTCCAGTGCTCAGAGAAGTGACTTTAAAGCCCTTGAACATCAGAGACTTCCCACTCCCCTAGAGCACAGTGCCTCTGGTTTGTGAGGGTGCAGCCCAAAGCACACAGGGGACAGTGCCCCTTGGCTGCCTGGAATTCACAAACCCAGAGCACAATGGGCTTTTCAGGGAAAGGACAGAGTCTGGAAGCTTTCTGTGTCTCCAGGACTCCCTGCAGGCCAGGAAGGATGTCACTGATATCCCACTACCATCTCCCCAGCACCTGCTGAAGTTTGATAAACTGAGGGACAACTCTTCTACATTTTGTCCTGACAAGTGACCAGGCCTGGGACAGATGTTCAAGGGAGAGACAGGCAGGGAAGGATTTATCCTGGCATGTAGGGAACTATTTTATCACCTCCTCCTTCCCTTCAGGAAGAAGTGTCTAGTTGTGGCATTAAATTAATGATGTTTGCCCTTTCCACAGAGCAAGGTTTTGGGGGTAAGCAAAATCCACCTCTGTTCACAGCCCACAAAGGCCACTGATCAATGACCTTGTGACCAGGTTTTGGCACTGCCACACTTGGGGCTGTGAGACTGGTGCAACAGCCACAGGAGGCAGGTTATAATTAGATATATTTGTGTACATCTTTTGAGTCCTTGAGAGAAGTAGCTGAAAGTCTGGCTGCAGGGCTGAGCTGCTCAGCCAGATGGGACTCTGCTCTCTGCAAAGACAGACACTATTGTGTTCTCCAAACATGACAACAAGCAGGATGTACAGCACAGACAGAGGAGCCCCATCTCCTATAGCAGCCTACAGCACACAGTGACCAGGCAAGGCACCTGCAAACAACTCTGGGAGACAGCAAAGGCAGGGCTGCAGAGTGTCACAATAAGTCTATTTGCAGGACTTGGTAGAAGCAGACACAGACACATAAAGGACCAGGTCAGTTGTGGCTTTGCTCAGACACCTCACTCCCCCAGTGCTACCTCTCTGAATAATTTGCTATCATAAAGACAAGATTTGTTTCATCTTAAAATCAGCATCACCTAAGTGCCTGGAGAAGACTCATATCACCTCTGTGGCACATGTCTGGCAGCCAGAAAGCTCTCACACGTTCTGATGCCTTCCTGAGATGGGTCCAGGGTGAAGAAGCTCCAATGAGCTCCCTTACAGCCATCACCATGTGCAGCAGCACTTTGATGTGTCACCACATCAGCACATCTCTATCACAGGCAGCACCCACAACTTCCAACAGCAGTTGTTCTGTCACACAGAGCCATACCCCAACCCAAGGAGGAAGGTGTACATGTGCTGTCAGCACAGCACCTCACAGCCACCTCTCACAAGGGTTTTCCACCAGCACAGGAAGGAGCTTTGCACCCAGCAGTAGCACTGGGATGCAGCTGCTACAGGGAGTGTGGCTCTTTGGTTTCTGCCTGCTCCACACTCATCAGCTTTGCCTCACTTTAGTCCCCACATCCCATGCTGCTCCTGCAACACCTCCCATGGCCCCAGTGCAGCACCCAGAGCAGTGTCACACACAGAGACCACATGCTTTGGAAGGCAAAAGTCACTCACCCCTGGACATCAGTGTCCACCAGCAGCCTGACCAGGATCCCTGTCACAGCCACAAGGATTGGGTAATGGTCCACACTCTCCAGCCCTACAGAGACAAAAGAGAAAGGTAAGAGCTTCTGCCACTGTGTGACAGGCAGAGCAGGGCAGGTCTGAGGTCTGATCCCATCCAGCTCTGCACTGACCTTTGGTACAAGCCATCCCTCCCTTCCCAAGGGCCTGCTCCCAGCATGTTTTCCATGGAGAGGGACAGAGTGGACTCACCCGGCAGACGGAGGTTGACCACTCTGTCAAACAAGTTCCTTTCAGCTGTCACACGGTTCAGCACCTGGTTCAAGAGCTGTGTAGGGAAAAGCAGAGAGGGTTTGTATTTTTTGGGTGGGCTTTCCTGTAAGCAACACCCAAAGAGGTTTGGGGCAGCATGTCCTTATAAAGTTCAGGCTCAGTGCCTGAGAGCTGGTGGATGCACAGAGGGAGGCTCACAGCACACATCCCACCTGGCCCTGGCATGGAAGGAGTGGTACCACATCACAGTGGTTGTACCAGACCAAAACCTCCCAGGGAAGAGTCAGTCTGAGGTCGAGAGACCTGAATGTCAGCACCTTGCACTTAAATCTGAATTCTCACCAACAGAAGCCAAGCTACTTCTGCAGATAAAAGCTCCTGGCAAGCAGAAGCTACAGTCCCCAGGACAGCCAGAGATGAAGAGTGAGCTGGCAGCCGTGGGCAAAAGCAGTGACAGCAGGGTGAAGCACAGTCCAGGTCCTGCCATGCCTGGAGCGGGCAGCAGGAAGGACCTACCTGCTCTGGAGCACGGGGTGAGTGCAGAGAGCAATCTGCAGAGATGGAATCAGCTGTGATGACACTTAATTAGCCACCATTAGCTGTCACCCAACCCCCCAGTGGGAGGAGTGGGGACCATTCCAAGCATGACACAACTGCTGCAAGCTGAGCACCATCTCTCAGATGCAGCATCCCTGTTCCTGTTGCCCCAACGCACAACAGCAGAACACTGCACCCCTCTGTGGGCATGGTCAGTGGTGGGGCATGGCTTCATAACAGCACCAGGCAGTAAGGAGGAAGCTGCAACACCCCACCCTCTGCTTCACATTCCCCAACTTGCCTAAGCCACCTGCTAAAGGCCCCTCACTTTCCTCCTCACTCAGCTGAGCACTTCCCTCATGATTATGGTACCATAACCCACTGTCTCTTCCTTTGTTTCATCTGCTCAGAGCCCTGAGTCTCAACCTTTGGGGTAATGGTAAGGTACATCTGACTGCTCTCCCCCAGTCCAGTTTGTGCAAGTGCAGCCTGCCCTCAGGGCTTTCCAGAATTGCTCATGCTTTAGAAAAGAAACTAATTTACTGGAGCCAAATGAGTGTTGTGAGTAGGAATGGGCTGTCCCAGTCACTCTGGCAGGAAAGTGGAGACATTTGGTACCATGCTCTAGGACTGAGGGATAAAGGACCAAGACGCCTGCCTGCACACTGGACTGTGTGCCCTGTAAAACCAGCTATGCTCTCCACAGCTCCTTACCCAGATGTACCACACCTCCTCTCCAGATTTCAGGACTCTGCTTGTCACAGGAGAATCTAGCATTTACTGGCCCCTCATAAGGAAGATTTAAGCAGCTGTCACCCTCCTTCCCAGTAGAGGAAAAAATCAGCTGTGACCGGAGCAGTTGCAAAGCAGGAGAGCAGTTGGTATGTAGAGATTTTAGAGAGCAGCACTTGTTCTGCAGCACCTCTAGGTACTCCAGCACTTGCAGCAGGAGACCCCCATGCACCACACATCTGGAGAGAGGGCAGAGGAGTCCCCTTGCCCCTCCAGAAGCTGTTTCTTCACACAAGATGATACCTGGGCAAGCCTCCGAAGCAGCAGCTCTGACGATGGGCGGTTCCAGTCGAGGAAGATCTCGGGCGCCAGCGTGACGGTCATTTCCAGCACCCTCAGCAGGCTCACTGACAGGTCAAAGCAGGTGGCACACACCTTCAGCTGCCGGCTGTCCACAAAGTTCCTCTCCAGGCGCTCTGCTGCCTGCTGGATCTGCCAGGCAATGGGGACAGCTTACAAAGGGGCCGCTTCTTAAAAGGAGGGCTGCGACCCCAGCTCAGCGAATTGTGCCTCCAGACTTGCTGTGTGTAGGACACAGCACCCACTGAAGGCTGCATCCCCCAGCCCTGGTGCACACCCACCTCCTGGATCATGCCGATGAACTCGGAGAAGGCCCAGTTGAGCTGGTTCAGGACGCTGTTGAGGAAGCTGGGGGCCAGGTCGCGGTCGCTGCGGAGCAGGTCTGCCATGTGCCGCTGCAGCAAAGTGGAGGGACATGGCTCTGAAACCAGACAGGGACAGCTTCAGTGGCCTGGTCCCAGGGCAGCCATGAGTGAGGGGCAAGGGCAGGCTGAGAGACCAGTCCTGGGCTTGGGAAATGTTGGCTTGTGCCTCACAGTAAGCAGAGATGGCAGGGAGCTGGCGCAAGGACTATTCTGAGCAGTGATTGCGCCTGTTGGGCCTCCCAGCACTTCTTTGCAATGCCAGCCTGAATTAGCCAGGGAAGTGCCCTCAGTGCTCACTGCTGCCCACATGCACAGGAGCACTGCCCTGCAGCTCAGCATCCCTCCTGCTCAGCTCTGCAGAGGCCCATGGTCAGCTCAGCATTAATTGCTCCTGATACCAGTGCGGCAGCGCTGCCTGGTACCAGCAGGGCCGCCCTGGCCTCAAGTGGCTGTGCCTGTCTGCCTGCATCTGGGGAGGAAGGTATCCAGTAAATCCCACTCCTGAGAGGCTTCTGTATGGAGCTGAGGCTGGTTCTGCCCTTAGCATCTCATCTCTGTGCTTCCTCACTGTCAAGACCACAGATGAGGTCAGACCCAGAAGCTGGGAAGCACAGCCAGGGCTGTGTGGGACACCAGTCCCCATGGATGGGCAGGGAAAGGAAGGGGGCACAAATGGGACAGATGCTTCTCAGAGCAGAAGGACCCACTGTCAGTGAGAGGGTCACAAAACATTCAACACCTCGAGGGAAGGGTACTGGAGTTCAACCCAACATTCAGGGCTTGGAAAGAGAAAACTTGAGCAGATTTACCAGCTATAGGGAAAAAGCCCAAACTAACTACATTTTGCTCTGCTAGAAGCTATTGGAAAGAACAGGTGGAAACTCTGGCAGTACCAGGACTGCAATGCCAGAGGAACAACCTGTGCTGTGACTGCAGAAGCTCTCTGGGACTGCAGCCTACTCAAAGGGCCAGCATGGGCAAAGCAAACACAGGACAATTTCTATCACATCCCTAGGGATCAAGAAGCAAGGCAAAACTACAGGCAGATAGCTAGCTGGGATTAGCAATGCCAGAGAGGGATGAAGGAGCCCATCATCAGAAATGGGAACAGGCAAATTATTCTGTGAATACCCACTAGCAAGTGCAATGAACTTCTGTTATTATGGAGGACACGCGCTGAATCTCACAGTGCATAATCACCCCAGGCAGGCCAGTGCCCTGGCTTTGATCCTGCCTAAAAGCTCAATTTTTGGGAGGGATTTCAGCACAACAAATGTCTTTGATGTCCTACTCCCACCCACATGTACTTTCCCAGCCTTTGGTTACATGTGGCTCAGGGACTGGCCAAGCCAGACATCCTTTTTCATATTTATTATTCCTCTGAGGATTTCTTACCCAGTGTCCTCTGAAACTGTGTAAGCCTTTAGCATTAAACTTGTCCCAGAGCAACATTCCACAGTTCAGCTGTGCATAGCAGGAGGAATTTGGATTGGAGATTGGCTCCTACTTGCTTTATTTGTTAATATTTATTCCATGCAACCCCTTCCTTTTGGTGGTAGAGACAGCAAAATGCTCCTCTCCAGTCACTTCCTCCAGCTAGCTGTGATTCCAGCCTTTTAAACAGGATCAGCCCCAGCCAGTGCAGTTTCTCACACTGAAACTGTCCCATTTTTGTGCCTTTCACCACCCCTCCCTGAAGCCCAACATCTCTCCCAGGTTTTCTTTGTAGAGGTGGAATCAGAAGCACACGCAGCATCCAAACCACAAGCGTGTGGCAGATTTGCACAAAGGCATAACATGTTTTGGTTTTTTTTCTGGTTTGCTTTCCTCATAATTCCTGTTGTGTAATTTGCTCCTTGGATTGGGCATCAAGCTGCTCTTCTCTAAAACATTACAATAGGTTGCCACTTCAATGATAACCCGCAGGAACTGGTCCTGAGGCCCAAGTGGAGAAGCCCAGGAGTCAGTGCTGGGGCACACATTGTCTTCTCTCTCAGTGAGGGATGAATGGACACAGCACACCCTTGCTTCACCACTCTACACTTGGTGATGCTGAATTCTATCATATTTTCTCTATCAGTCATTCAGAATTGAAAGGTCTTTTTGTAGGGTTAAGTTTTTTATGCCTTCTTTTCCCCAGCCTCCCTTCAGCATGTAAAAACTGCTGATGAATTAGTCCCTTTTCAGCCTTCAAGTATCAAAGCAGTTCTAGGCAGAGATCACCACTCCTCATGTTGTCCTGCTGGTCTGTGCTAAAGCCTCTTTTACTAACATTGCCAGTCAGGACAGATCTCAGGAAGAACTGCCCAGCCAAAGTCTACTCATTTGAAGGCAGCTTTGGTTTTTTGAAGGATGCTCCTATGCTTATAATAACTTGCTTTATCCTGATTTTTAGTCAATGACTATTCCTCATGGTCTTTTTAAAATGAGCAGTGTGAGTTTGCTCCACACCTGCAATTCTGGGTTCATAAATGTTTTCCCTGCTGCTGGCAGACTGTGACAGACTCTAAGAGCATTAAAAAATTTGTCAAACCTCTCCACAGGTAAATAGATTTATTTAAGGTTTTAAAGCTGACACCAGGAAACAGTGATTTCCTGGGCTTTTGTTGATTCCAAGAGGATTCTGAATCTAAAGATGCTGTGATCACTGCTACTCCTTGGAAGCAACATAATGTACAAGCCCTGGAATACAAAAAGACCAGCTCCATCCCTTGCACGACTTCCCAGATGAGGTAATCACTGATATCCAAAACCCAGTCCTGGTGCTGTGTCCATCTTTATTTGCAGTATGTTCACCTTTGCTGGGACATTCCCAACCACCTCAGTTACCACAACCCTCCTGGGCAATGTCACATCCTTTATGTGCCCCTGCAGGCAGGGATGCCATTTCACAGGGAGCCTGTGGATACTCAGTGATGGGGTTACTTTCTTGATCCTGGCACTAGTGATTCATTAATGCTTCTAAAATTTATACCTCCCTAATACAAAAGCTACTCAATCTTGGCTTTGCCTTCATTATGACAGATAAACATCAGTCACTGCACCAGAAATTGGCAGTTTTTCAAGGCCAGAAATTCTGACCTCAATACATTTAATGTGGGCAGCAGAGCGTGGAACCAAGGGGTTATAGATACATCCGATGTTTCCACAACAGAAATTCCCTGCATGAATATAAACAAAATAGAGGAAAAGAAAATCTAGGTAGGGGAAATGGTGAACAAAAACACAGAACTCTTTAAGAAGATTATTAGGGAGCCAGAAAGCCCCAGTGCTCCAGCAACCACCTGGGTTAAAAGGGTCACTGGGAGCATGATGAAGCAAAGATAAAGGTTAAAATATAAGAAGTAAAGTGAATGTAATCCAACATTGGGAGTGGTAGGCAAAAACAAAGAGAAAAGGGGTAGTAGATGGAGAAGACATAAAAAACATCCACAACTGACCAAGGTAATGCAAAATTTTTTAAACTCTAGGAAAAAAATATAGCAGAATTATTTAATAGAAGTAGTTATGATAGAAAGTCTAACAGTAGCAGAAGCCCATTATTAGAGAGAGTTAAAAATTAATAAAGCAGGCAAAGTGGAAGCCTTCAATAAGTGCTCCTACTAGATAATGGTAAAGAAGCAGGGTCATGTACTTTCATCACAGGAAGGTAATTATGTACTTTTATAGTTTGCTAATGACCCAGCACGATTTATACAGGGCTAATTGTGAGAGTTCTTGGTCAGCAGCCCGAGGGGGTCTCTGGACACAGCAGCATTTACAGTAGAGCTTGAGCACAGAAGGGGAAAGCCCCAAATGGACCAGATTCAGAAGCCAAGCAGCTTCACCCAATGCTAATCTGAGTTTTTGAAAGGATCCAGGTATAACTGTGAGTTCTCATCAGTGAGCCCACAGTGAAGATGCATTTAGAAAGGACTAAAGGGAAGGCTGCAGGGCGAGGCAGAAGGAAAGCAGGCAGCATTTGGGGAATGAGATATCCATAAAGTTGCATGTAAGGCATCAGGATGGCCCAGTGCTCCTGGGATCCATGTGTGCCTCCAAAGCACAGCCCTGACAAGCTGGCTAATGTGAGTTTGGGCTCTGTGACCAGCACATCAGGGAGGGTTCCCACCAGCATGACACCAAAACCTCTGGGGCTGCTAAAAACATGGCAAGGGTGAACACCCCACAATGCTCACAGAAAAGCAAAACCTTTTCCTGAATAAGACTCAGAGGCCCTGTGTTTTTCACCACTGAAAAGGACCAAGAAATGAGTTCACCCTGGTACAAAAGTGCTCTGAAGAATAAAATGTTGTAAAGCAGGGCAAGGCAGAGCAGCAGCAGTGGAAGACAGAAGGTGAGGTTAAGTAGGGGAAATGGTTTCCAACTGAGAGAGCACAGGTTTAGATTAGACACCCGGAAAAATTTCTTTCCTGGGAGGGTGGGGGGGCCTTGGCACAGGTTGCCCAGAAAAGTTATGGATACCCCATCCCTGGAAGTGTTTAAAGACAGGTTCGATGGGGTTTGGAGCAACCTGGTCTCATGGAAAGTGTCCCTGCTCATGGAAAGGGGCTGAAATGAGATGAGTTTTAAGGTTCCTTCCAACCCAAGCCCTTCTATGACTCCCATCAGGAATCATAAGCAATAGATTTATTTCTGATGGCAAGCAATCACTACCAGAAGGGCTTGGACAGCTCAACTACCATCAGCTGATGCATTTAGTGTTGTAAGATCAAGGTGAAATCTCCTCCTGAAAGTCCTGTTTAGCTTAGGCAATTTGCTGGACTGGGTGAACTCAGACCCATGTTGCTCAATATCTCAGCTCTATGATCTCATGGTCCCACCCACCTTCCCTCCACCCCCTGATGGGTGCGTGGACAGAAGGCCTGAGGCAGAGGGGCCCTGTACAACCTGAAACCACCATGCAGCTCTTGCTTTTCCAAGCCAGGTTGGGCCTGGCATGGAGCCACTGCTGCTGCTCCAGCTGTGCGTGCCAGGACAGCACCTGGCCTTGCCTACCAGCCATGGTGAAAGCAAAACAAGTCCCTGCAGCAGCCACCCAGCACAACTAGCCCAGCTCTGAACAGCCCAGGTCTGCTCTCAGGAGCCAAACTGAGGCAGACCCTGCTTGCATGAGAGCTGCTCAGTGCCAGTGGAGCTGAGGAATAACTCTGGGAACAAGCAGGGACACAGATGGCCTTTCTGAGCCTTTCTGCTTCCTTGGGCTAAGCCAGGCAGCATCCACTGCTCACTTTCAGTGAGCATGGGCAAAAGGCTGCGAAGGAGACCAGGTAGTCTGTGTGTTTCATGGATGCTGTGAGGCAGCACAAGCAAACCTTCCCCGCCTGTGCAGAGTCTTCCAAGGAAGCATCCGAAAAGCAGGACCAGGCTGGAGCACCAGAGAAGAGGCATTTGCCCACCCTCCCTTCAGACTGGCTTGCAGCAGCAGACCCAGACAAACAGGGATTTTCTTAGCTCAGCAGTTTGTCCCATTGTCTCTGCCAGTGCTCAAATTGCAACAAGGTGAAGACTGATGGGTGTGAAGGGGATGGGGGGGATCATCTCCTCCTCCTTCCCTGGTCAGCATCTCAAGGACACCTCCGAGTCCCCTGTCCCTCTTCAATTAAATCAGCATTCATTATTGATTTGGTTGAGCCTTAAAATAGCCCTCCCAAGAGTAAGTCCCCAGTAGCCAGCACGGCCCACTCCAGGCTCAGACTGTGTGGAGCCACACGATGTGTGGAGCAAGGCCTTGACAGCTGAGGAACTCTGCTCCTGCCCCAGAGCTCCCCAGCATGGGGTGAGCTCAGTTCCCACCCCACAGGACTGCTGGCCACCACTCGAACGCTTGGTTGTGAAGTAGAAGGGGGAGGTGACAGCCACAAAGTCCCTCCTGCATGTGTGGCAGGGCTTCTCCACCAGCCTCCTAGGATGAGAGGAACCCCCTCAGAAGGGCTCTGATCCCAGAGATAACCCTGATTAGACAGGTGCAAGAGCAGGGACATGATGCAGCCTCAGAGACTGACACATGGGCACAGCTCCCCTGGCTTCTCCCAGGGATGGAACTGAGGAAAACAATCACGTGTGAAGCTCTCTGCCTACAAAGAAGGGTCTCTCTAGGCAGAAGAGGGGAAGCAGGGAGCTCTCTAAAGCTACTCCACCAGACAAGAGAGGGTCACACAACAAACTTACTCTGGAAACTAGCAACAGAGAGATCTCCTGGGCACCATGGGCAGGAGAGAGAAAAGAGAACAACAGTGCTGTTAGAATAGAAAGGCAGCTCCCTGGATACTCCTCCATGTGCCACCTGTCCTTCTGTCCCCCATCCCTGTGCAGCCCTACAGGAGGCAAGTCTGGCACAAAGCCTTTTCTACAGCAGTGGGGGATCAGGAATGTACCCACAAAGGCCCAGAACCTGTGAGGCAAAGTTGGGCGCATGTTCTTCGGCTCAAGAAAGGCAACTTCTCCTCTCCACATCTTTCTCAGCTGCAACAGAGCTGAGAAACCCCTCAGCTAGTGACAGTGCTGAGAACCAAACTGCAGTGCCAAAGGCAGGACAGGCTCGGCCAGGCTCTGAGAGATGCCAGGATAAAACACTCCTTGCTTGCAAACTTATCCAGTGCCCTGTCTCCTGGGGCACCTGGTCCCTCTCACAGGGTACCTGCTGCTTGGCAAACACGAGAACTCTTCCCCACAGCAGCTGTACACTGTGCACATCACAGAGCCTTCTGTCAGGGTAAAACTCTGCTAAGGATGCAGTCCTGAGCCTCTCTCCTCTTCTTTGGAGGGTAGACTCCCTGCTTATGATGAATCTAACTCACCAGTAAAATCACCAGTAAAAATCACCAGTAGAGAGGCTGGGGATGGCCAGGCTGTAAAATCCAGGCCTGGATATTTGGCCAGAAACACCCTACTTTGGCAGCTATCCCAACAGCTGGCCTAGCCCATAGAAGAGACAGCTGCTAAGGAAGAGGTTGGTCCTCCCTCACCACCCATCACAGCCCTGAGTGCCCAACCCTGCCCCACTCACTCTGCAGGCTGGGGAGGCTGGCATCCTCAGGCTTGGTTTTCAGCAGGTGTGGGAGCCGTGTGTATCTGTACCCAAAGCCACAGCCCTGGCAAAAGAGGCAAGGAAATATCTTAGAGGCTGAAAAACAGCTTTGCTGCTATTGGGAAGTGAAATGTTCAGTGTCCCAGCAGCCCCAGGTGCTGGGGCAGGGAGGCAGGATGCTCACCCGCCACAGCCTGACGAGGATCCAGTTGGTCTGTGCCCAGGGCCGCTGCTCATAGGGAGCCAGGAGGTTCTTCATCATGGAGATCCGCCTGCCAGACAGGGACACAGGTCAGCCCACAGGCTTTGGGAACAGGGGATCAAACAGGACACACAGCAGGATCCATGGAGCTGGGGCAGAGCAAAGCCACCGGTATAAGGGTGAAAGAAGGCTCCTAAATCTACTCCACCTTGCTGCAACTCCTGGACCCTCAGTGGTGCTTGGCAGCCCTCCTGCTTCCTCTCCCAGCCCTGCCACCACCCCACTCCTGCCCCAGCTCCTCAGGAATAGGCAGGGCAGCACTTACTGCTCTTCTGGGATCCTCTCTACAGCACGCAGCGAGTGGGGGTAGCAGACATAGCTGGCCAAGGCCTGCATCAGGGAGTCCCGGATGTCTGAGGAGGAATGAGAGAGGACTAGGCCAGGCACACAAGGACACACAGCACACCAGGGAGCACCTGAATGCCAGTGGCCATGAGGGACTGACACTCTTGTAGAGGCACTTTGTCCCTGCTGACACGGAGAGCAGGCTTAGGCTCAAGTAGCCAAGGAATAACCCCAGACTGCTCATGAAGGTAGAGCTGGGACATGAGACCTGTGATATTATCACCTCAAAAGCAGAGGAATGCAGCCTTACCTGTGCCCACAATCCTGGAGTCAGCAAAATGCTTGGCCAGGATGGCAGCAAGGCGCATCAGGGTCTCTTCATAGCCTGCAAGAGAAGGAGGGAGCAGGGTCATGGCAACGACCTGAGGGGCAGCCCTGTGGTCCCAGTGCTCCCATAGACACGGCACAGGCCACAAAATTCATTCCTGCTACAGCTAACTGCAGCTTTGCTCTGTGTCTAGTTGTCCAAACAGAGAGCTGGGAAGACACATTCACCTCCAGGAGAACCTCAATCTGAGGAGTCTGAAACAGTTATTCAGTGGAAGATAAAACCATGCAATCAAGTTGGATGGCAAGGGGAAGGTGCAGAAGAGGCTGAGCAACACAAAGAACACCCTAGGTCTATGCAGGAAAGCCATGTCCAGCCTGCAGGCCTTGTAGAAATCAGCTACTGCTCAATTCTCCTCTTGCCCAAACAAGAGCACTTCAGCTATGTCCTGTTGGTGGGAACAGAAGCTTTTCTTACCTTCATGGGCTCTGGAAAGCACAGAACTATTTGCTAATAGATCCGTGATGTCATTCAGCCAGGAAAGCACAGAATGTGCACAGACAGTATCCACCTAAACACAGACTCCTGGCATAAAGTGGGTGGTCAACTCCACAGGAACATCTCCAAACCCCATGGGAAATTGAAAGCAGTCCCAATTTCTGCACTCATGGCATATCCTTGCCCACCCAGAAACCAGAAGGCCCTGGTAGAAATTGCTGAGGCAATCACATCTTACAGCTCCCCAGCCCATTTCTGGTATTTCCTTGGAAACACAATCCACAGCTGCCAATGGTTTTCACTACAGCCAGCCCTGTGACAGCTTCAGGCATGGGCTCTCTACCTGAGCACAGTGACCATGGCTCACCACCTGCCCCACAGCTCAGACAATGCATTGATGCAGCACATCCCAACCAGGAACAGACACAGAAAGAAAGATGCCCAACTACTGCTTCACCATATGGATGTGGCTTGCTTTAGATTTTATAAGGCCAGAATCAGGAAGCTGTCCCCACCCCCTCACCTGGAAGTTCCTCCATGCTGTTGACGGGGCTGAAGTAGTTCTTGAGTGCACTGTAGCTGTTCATAGCCACGCTGAGGTAGAATTCTGGCATGAAAGTGAAAAGCGAGCCCGTCCTGTCGCCGTGCTCGATGGTGCGGATGCACACTCGCAGCAGCCAGTAGATATCCTGCATCTTCTCCTGCCCAGGAAGAACACAATTCCCAGTCAGCTGACAGCTTCTCTTGGGAGAAACAACAACCAGCATCACGCTCAGACCTCAGAAACATCCCTGTATCGGAGATGTGGCTCAGACATCTTGCTGCACTAAGTTCAGATCTGTGCCATTTGATCTTTCCATAAAACCACAGAAGTGGCAGCTGGAAGAAACAATCAGAGACCTCTATTCCAGCTTTAGTCAGAGATCTCTACAGCAGCCTCAGGCTCAGAGCATGACTCCCACCAATGTGATGGTTTTGTCTCACCAAGCCTTGAGACCCTCCAAGCACTACTCCTTACCAGGGCATATGGGACCACACAGGCCTGGCAAATAAGGCCATGTGAGTTTTGATTCCAAGGACACTGCTGAAGGAAAGTCTAGCACTTTCCAGAAATCTGCTGGAAAGAAAGCTGGTCCATTGTAGGGATTAAATGGGAACAGGCTGAAAGCTCACAGCAACTCAGATCTTTGCAATAGGCAGCCACAGCCCTTCAGGTTCTGTGCCAGCCATTCAACCAGATTTACTGTCCCAAGGAACATCAGCCTCTCGTCTCTCTAAATAAAAATCAGAGGGTCCTAAATTAAAAACAGGAAATTTAAGGTCATCTACATAACTTTAAGCTATAAAAATGGGCGCCAACAAAGCCATAAAAAGAGGAAATATTATTTCACATCCTGCAATGCCGAGAAATAGCATGAGCAATAGCTACTTTTGTAAAAATAGATGGAGAAGGGTTACACTTCTAATTTAAGAAAAAAATTAAAATCAGAAGTGTAGATAAGGCATTTCATTTACTTAATGGCTTTTCTAAAGTACACTGTTACCACCTTTGGGAGCTTTTCATGGGTTTATTCTGTAAATTAGGCTGAACGAGTGCAAATCAACTAAAATGACTAATAAACATATTTTTCTTAACACTGACACACATCTCAGCCAAACTGTTACTTTCAAGATAAAAAGCAACTGTGCATATAACATTAATGTTCAAAAAGCTGCTTTTGGCTTATTTAAGGTTTAAAAAGCAGCATTTGGCTTTATTAAGACTTGACAAACTCAAACATCATTTCAGGTATTGCCAAGCTAGTAGAAAACCTACACCAAGAGGATACAAAGATGTGATTAGCCAGTGAAATAGATAAATACAGTGTTGTAATAAAATCAGCTGCGATTCCCACAGGGACATCTCGAAGGCAGAATTATGTGTTTTGAAACTACGAGTGTTTTTAAGTAGTAGCACTCCCTTTTGTCTAACCTTGAACCCCTCAGCTCAGAATAAACCAGTGGCTAATTCCCTTGAGGAAGGAGCAGCCTCAACTGTGCTCTGACACCTCAGCACAGAGCAGGATTTTGCTCCTGAACAGAACAAGGCTCTTTTTCTTCAACTGCTGTTGCAGTGACTGCAACACTCATACAGATGTGACCCTCCAGTGCACACAATTCCCAGGGATGCAGGAGCTCCTGGATGGATGTTGCCATTGGGAAAGAGCAGGGACCTGAGATGACTGTGAAATGCAGCTCTGAAGGCACAGGCTCCTCAGTGCAGCCACATTCCCAAGGCTCCCGGGCCACATTCCTGCTCTCCCTGGGGCTGTGCAGGCCAGGATAGCAGCACAGGCCACTAACAGGGGAGGCTGTAACCTTCACTCCCAGATGCTGCTGATTCATCAGGAAAGGTGACACTGCAGTCCTGGTTTAGTATGACAGTGGATCATCTAGAGACATGAATAGTGTTTATGCGTGGGCCAGCACAGTGATACCTGCAGTGCACCCTGGTGATGCCCCTCAGACTTTCCAGAGCAGTCTGGGAAGAAAGGATTATTTTCTGGCAAGCATAGGCTATGCTAATGCAGCTGGAGAGCTCCTGCCTTGCAGTCCTGCTCGGGAGGGAAGGAAGGGGCGAGCAAAGAGCTCATGAGTCAGAATCAGCCACTGCAGCTCTGCCAGACCTGTTCACAAGAACTCTTCCTCCCCTCCCTGTTTACATCCTGGGACACAAAAAAGTCACAAAGAGAGATAGGGCAAGGCAGTGGGCAAGGGAAGTAAAGAAAAAAAAAATCAGCAAAACTGCTTGTGAGAAAACAGACCAGAGCTTTTATCCTGGAAAATGGTAAGTTTGGGGGGAAAGGGACAACCTGTGCAAATAATCACTGCATTAGTAAATGTGGAATACACTGTCTGCATGGGAACCAAGTGAAGAAGGGGAGAACACCTGAACAAGAACCCCTTGACTTGGATCCCACAGATCCCAGGAAGAGCTGCAGTAGTGAGATGCCCCTGAGACACACAGCATAGCTCAGGGAAACGGTTCACAGTAGCTCTATCCTCTGACATGTCCTGAGCACTGAATCTCCCTTTGATCTTTATCCTTTTGCTGCCAGTGCCCTAAGGGAAAGCCTAAACAACATGCACAGCTCAGACCAGACTGTGTCCTAACAAACACTGTGGGACCAAGCCTGGGACAGGAGAGGGGCCAAGCCTAGAAAGGAATCTCTGATACACAACAAAGGAAAAAGAAGCCCCAGAGATCATTGACATGGCTTCAACACCAGGAAAATGACACCTGTGATATGTGAACCAAGCAGCAGAGATGCAGAGGCTCACTGGTCTCCTTTCAGCTGCTCATGTTATGCTGCTGCCCACCTTTGAATAAATGGTGACATTTATCCAAGCGAGGCGCCGGCTCAGGTGGTTGAGCTTCTCAGAGAAGACCTTTTGGCTCTTCAGCAGTTCATCATGGATGTCTCTCCTCTGAAAAGAGTGAAGATGTTTGAGGGCAGATGTCACTGACATTTTGTAGCATTTTCAGTGCTGGACAAACAATGCAAAAGCATATACCACCTTGGGGCTAGGGAGTTCTGACGGGGGGGAAAGGGGTCAGCAGCCTTTCTGTGGAGGGAGTGAGAATCAGTGCTATAAAAAGCAGCTGTCAGTCTCAGATGAAGCCCACAAGGCCTGATGCAGATGCTGGCACAGTTGGGCACCAGCACTTCACCCTTTCTGCCAGATAGTGAGGCTCTGCCAGAGAAGGAAGCTGGGAATCCAGAGACACTTACCCTCTTTGGGCACCGGCTGATTTTTTCCTCTGTGTCTTTCAGTGCCATGGCATATTCATTCACATCATCTGACACACCAACCATCTGAAAAGCAGCAGGTTTCAACAATAAACAAGTTTTTTTCCCTCTAAACATACAAGCATGCAACCACATCCCCAGCGGAGGTTGGCAGAAGGATAGGCACACACAGTCACTAAATGAGCAGAAAACAGAGTTGGTGTACAAGCACAGACATTGTGGGAACAGACTCCTGCACAGCATGTGCCACTTACCTTCCCAAGCTGTTGGTGGACACTGAGGTTGTACATCATCACTATCCCATCCAGGACTTCCAGGAGAGAGTTCTCAGTGATGGGCTGGTCTGGCTCTTCTGGGGGTCTGCCCAGAAGGAGACCCTCATTTCCATGGGTACCTTCAACTGCAATGCATTCCCAAGACAGGAGAGAAATTCTTAGCAAGGCATTTTGGCACCTCAGCTTCTGCCTGCTCCTCTCTGAAGCCAAACACCTGCTGTGCCTCTGTAACATAGAGCTCCTTCCCAGCCCATGTGATTCACTAGATACCACCAGATACCATACCACCATACCATTCTCATCCTGTTTGCATCAGGCTGACCCAGGTCATGCAAACTCCACTTCCTCAAGCCCTGTATATGCTTCAGATGCCCGCCTGGTCCACCCCAACAGCAACAGAGTTGCTGCTGCACACATCATTCTCTGGCTGGTCTGTCTTCAGAGCAAGTGTGGCTACAGCTGCCTCTGAACCACCTTCCAGCAAAGTCTCTCTGCACTTGGAGGAACCAAGGCAGCATCTCTTTACACACAGAGGATGACAACATCATCAGTATCACATTCAGGATGGCAAAGGGGTCTTTTGGGTGTGGACTTTTGGGTGTCAGCATGCCCTGGGAATGGGAAGGAGCAATGCTGGCTGTAAGGAGACTGCATTCCTCTGGGGAGCTGGAAGATGCCATTCTGCCAGCACACAGCAGGAGTACTCACTGTCCTCCCTTGTGCGCTGCTCCACGCGCAGGGTGAGCACTTTGATCTTCTCCAGGGTGCCCAGGGGCCGCCGTGGGTTCATCAGGCTGACGGCTGCCGTGCTCAGGAACCGGTTGGCACGGCCCAGGGTGGGGGAGCTGAGCCAGGCAGGCCTGGCAAGAGCTCCACCGATGGCCAGGGCAGCAGAGGGGCGCTGGGACTGGAAGGAAACGAAGGGAGAAACAGTTCCAGATGTGTTTGGCTGCCCGCTGGTCCTCCCTTGCCCTGCAAGGATGTTGGTACAGACACACAGTGGCCACCAGAAGATGAGCAGGCAGGGTAGCAAACAGGTAAGTCCTTCCTCCAAGGGCACAAACAGCAGACCTGCACAGCAAGAAGCTGCACTGTCTACAGTTGTCTTGTACCTTTCCAAATGCAAGCACCAAGAACTGCCATGGAGGGGAGACAGCACATTCACATCAGATCAGGGCACAGAAAATTTTGCTGCTCAAACTTGGTGCATCCAGGACCTCGCTGATCTCCAGTGACTCTCATCCAAGTGCAGCTGTTTATCTAGATGCCCATGGACTGCTTACAGTCCTGGCCCAACACTGCCTTGCCAGAGGCTGAACTTGCTACCCCAGCACCATGGCCAGCACTCACCTGTGCTGCTGATTCTTCATCTTCATCAAGATCATCCATAGTCACTGCCTGCAGCTCTGCAGGGTCGATCAGGATGTTGGCTTTTGCAGCCAGGTCATCTGCACAGAGCACACCAAAGCTGCCATGAATGCAGGAGTCACTCTTCACTTACCATGAGGAAGGCTCACCCTCTTTCCTGCTTCTCAGCAGTAGAGAAGAAGCCAGGAAAGTTGAATGCTCTGTCAGGACAAGCTCACCTGTCCCAAGCTTCCTTACACAGAACAATTCTGCCCTTAAGAAAAGAACAGAGACCAAGCAGCAACACGTGCTGCCCTCCCAGGACCCATTTCTGCTCTTGGTCCTACCAGCTATAAATAGGATAACTGAGAAACTAGGAGACAAACACTAGGGCCAAACTGGACTAGTGCAGGAATGGCAACTGCCTGAGACCATCTATTAAGCATCCAGCTCTTCAATGCTGTCCCATGATGTGTCCTAAGTCACCAGGACTGAGACTCAGACCCAGAGCAAGGCTATGCTGATGGCTATGCTGTACAAAGCCTGAAGAATGCATTCTTTAGTCCACAGGTCTGTCTGTAAAGCTGGCCAGGACACCTTGGTAAGAAACCAGAGGAGATATGTGGTTCTCAAGCTAAGTAATCTGATTTTGAACAGCCAGGGATCAACCTAGAACAGAGAAAATGGTCCTCATCTTGCAAACACATCGAGGAAGGAGAGAGACATCTGAGACAAAGGAAAGTGCCACATTAGCCAGAAACCAGAGATAAACCAAGGGAAGGGGAAGGGGTTTCTAACCCTTCCACAGGGCAGGCTTTGGAAGCCTAGTGCCAGAGTGTGTCCTTCACACAAACACACAGCTCCAGGACATACACAGGGCTGCTCCTCCTGCCCAGAGTGGTGCAGCAAACAAATCCTGGAAATCCTTCACGCCCAGCAGAGCCCAGCTGATGGTCAGTGCTTTGACAGCTCCCAGCCCTTGGTGTGCTGCAGCAAGAGCACCACACCAGAGGATATTCCCAGACTATCTCCTTCCCTCCAACTGCCACGTGCCTAATTCAGGGATACAAATAGTCAACTGTTAACCTAAAGGACAATCAACCCTGCGGAGTGGTGTCTTCTTCAGAGTCATTTGAATCTCATTAAAATTCAAGTCTCCTCTCCTTGAATTTAGTAAAAATTCATTACCCACAGCTCCCTCCCTGGAATGTCTTGTGTGAATAGCAGCCAAGACCTCGATTCAGGTACTGGCAATGAGAGCACTTACCTTTCAGAGTCTTCTTAAGGTGAGACAAAAGACCTCCAAGTCGTTGAAGATCAAAATAATCCACCTTCCCATTATAGAAGAGTTGAGGAGGGACATAGGCCTCTAAAACAGAGGAGGAGATTTGTTTTTTTCCACAAGTCCCACGCACAGAATCCACAAAGTCATGTAAGGCCTCCTAAAGCAGACCCCAGGACCCACATTTAGAACTAACATTTAGGGACAACTTTTGTTGCAATAAAAGCACAGGCCATTAAGACAGATGTGATTTCCACAATGGAGCAAGCATTAGGTCCATGCAGAAACAGGACAACCAATGGCCATTGACAACAAGACTGACTGCCAGCACTTCCTCCCTCCAGCCACAGTCCCTGGGGTAAACTGGACCATCAGAAAATCTGGCAGCTTTCCACCTGGCACCTCCAGCTCTGCCACTTACTCCAACAGGGACAGTAAGGCACTTGATGAGTCTAGAGAAAAGGTCGGCTTAAAGTAAGAAATGGGAAGCAGATGATGGCAGCACAGTCAAGGCTGGGTTTAAGGGTGGGAAAACAACTGGCACTGATTTAGTTTCCCCTTAATCTCACAGTCTGGGAACCCCAAAACCAGAAAAAATCTCCCCTAAACTCTGACTATGGGATCACTGAGCTGTCCTTCCACAGAACAACAGTCAATAGTGGACTCTGCTCCAGGGAGCAAACAGTAGAGGTGCCCTTTTGCAAGTCTCAGATCTGGATCTTAACTGGAACAGATCTGCACACAGCAACTTCCCAGGGTGACAGAAGGTTTAAGCACTCATTAGAGGCATAAAATTTCCAAGATCCTAGAAAGCTCTGCCAGGAGGCAAACCTTGTCCTAAGCACAGAAAAGCCTGCAAAGCCTCTCCCCCAGGCCTCACCTTCACTGCTCAGGGCAGCTGGGGTCTTTGCCTTGTGGCCATCCCAGAAGAAGCGCAGGGCAGCGATGAGCCGGTGCAGGAAGCACACCATGTACTCTGGTGGGCACAGCACAGTCAGGTTCTAGGGCAAGAATGAGAGTCCAGCATCAGGGAGGTGTGTAACTGTATCTCAGTCCAAATGGCTACCTGGAGCAGGCAGAAGCTTTCGTGGTCTCGGCCTTGCTAGCATCTCTAGCTTACAGCTCTGGCAGAGAGCCCAGACCTGATGGTGGGCAGCAGATTCCACCTCCAGGAAGTCTTGGGACACTTAAACAACAAGATCTGACAGAGGATGAGGGATAACACACACTCCATCATGAAATATGGGGCCGATGATGAACATAGGGGTGCAGGTGAAGAAAGGGTTTCCTGCAACAGCAGAGGCCTGACTCCCAAAGCCTCAGGCCAACAGCCTGATCCAGGGCCAGAGGAAAAGTCCTCACCCAGGGCAGAGGAGGATAGCAAAGCCAGCAGCTTCACTGTGGCAGAGTACTCCACAGCCACACTCCCTGAGGGGCTAGAGGAGGTCACTGAGCTCCCACCTAAGACTTCCCAAGGGCCACTTTCCTATAAATCACTGCACAGGACTTACCTAAGTCTCCTGGTTTCTAGCCTCAGATCTCCCCCTCCTCACTCCCTGCCATATCTAGACCTTAGTGCATCAACTGCTGGAAGCAGCCCAACCAGAAGGGCAGAGTTCCCAGCCTGAAGGTGCAGAGAGCCCTCAGGGTCAGGCTTGCAGGAAGGCTGGCCCTCTGACTTACCCCTCTGTTGCTGACGTTCTCCTGAAGAAACTTGCGGAATTTGTTTAGGAAGATGTATCTGGAGGCTTCCCCCTGGCAGAAGGAAAACCAGATGGTAAATCAAGGCTCTACACATCACATCACATGAAGATACTGTCACAAAAGACGCACTGAGCACTTACCCCTCCTCTGTCCTTGTTGTTCAGCAGCAACTTCAGAATCTGAACCTGGAGACCTTCCACCACTACAAGGGGGACACATGTCTGCCCTCAGAAAACAAGCACTGGAGAGCAACTCCCCTCTTAACCCCACCTGCAGTTCTCTGTCCCCAGGAGAAAGGTTATCTCCCCAGCACAGAGGGCCCAGAAAGAACCAGTGACAGCAGAAGGCTAATTCCATCACTGAGAATTTTCTCCTCTACCACCTAGCAAGAATTCCAGCCACAGCCATAAAACAATACATAGGTTTGCTCCTGCCCCATCGTGGGGGGCTGCAGATCTGTGCAGTGGGATCCCAGCACTCCTAGTATGTCATCAGAAAAGAGCATGGTTGGCCCCCCCTCTGCACTACAGCCTGTCCTGGCAGGAACACAGCTGTACTTCAGGAAGTGAATGGCATTTGGAAACAGCTCCTGGCTGCACAAAAGATGTGGGATCTTGGCAACTTCCCTCCTTCCTCACAAACCTTCAATGCGTTTCTTGAGCCGCTGGCAGCCTCTTTCATATGCCCGACGCCTCAGTCTCTCCTCAGCACTCTCCTCCTTCACATCCTTACTCTCCTTGCCCTGGTTGGGGGACAGACACTGATTAGTAGGAGACCACTGCACAGGGTTAATGTCTTGCCAGAAACTCCCTCAAACAATGTGAAATGGAGAACACAAACTCCCTGAAACAATGTGCCAGTGTGAGACTGCAGCTGGCAGCACACCTAAACAAGTCTCCTCCAGCCTTGTAATGAGTAATGGAAGGAGATATTTTGAGGACACCCCAGCCAACCCTGTAATTCCTTAAATACTGTAAGTATTTCCTTAAATTTCCTTCCAAATCTGTTGCTACAGAAAACTATCCCCCCTCCCATCTGAACATCACACCTCAAACAGGCATCTAAGGAGACAAAAAAAATGACAGGGGAATGGAAAAGCTACAGTTATCCTATAGCAGCACCCACCAGTGCTAACACAGCTGGAAACAGGGGCCACCCAACTTCCTCGGTCAAAAGAAGATGCAGATGGCAGGCCACAACATTTCCTCAGCCTCCTCGGTGGATGTGCCAGTACTCACCTCCTTGGTGAAGCGGTTTGGCCACCACGTGGTGGGAATGAGCTCCTGCAAACCTGCCTCCTCCACACGCAGCGGGCTCTTGATGTAGAAGAACACAACGGAACGGAGCACGTCGAAGCTGTGCTGGAGTTAAAGCAAGCACAGAATATACAACTGGAACAGGTACAGGGTATGTCTCCAGAGCTGTAGTGAGAAACTCCTTTCCAAACTACCACTGTAAGATCCAGAGGCCTCCTCTCCCTGGGGAAACCCTGCACAGCCATCACAGCAGCTGCCCAAATGCGACCATAAGAGCTGGACTGCTTTGAAAGTGGTTTTGCTCTAGGGATATTAGAGGTCAGTCGGGTAGAAATGAGCTCCTCTGTGTTACTAGGATGTGAACTATACAGCACTGCTCCCTCCCCTCACAGCATTTGTAGGGAATGGTGTCAGGCAGAGGAGACCTGAGAAATGACCTCTTAAGACAGGGTGGCTTCTGCTTCCCCAGACCTACAGGTTCTTGAAGCGTCCTTGGCTGTGTAATTGAGGGAAGGGAAAACTGAGACAGGAGGAGACACAAAGGATACAGAACATTGCTGAGTAGGTATTTCCTGGATTTCTCATGCTTCAAGACTGCAATGGTGAGCCGGAGGTAGTGGATCTAGGAAAATAGGAGAAGCAAAAGTGACTCCATCTGCAGAAGACAAAACTCTCCAATAGCTACAGTGTGACAAAGCTGCCATCTTTGGATCAAACAACTACAGAATCCAAAACATCATGTACCTTTGGACAAGGGGACATAACAGAAGCTGGCTAGTCACAGATTTCCGGGGATTCAGAAGTGCAAACTCACTTGTAATCCCAGGTCTGGGATGATGGGGGAGAACCTGTAAGCCCGCAGCAGGGACATCAGTAGCTGCTTGAGGCACTCATGCACTTCATACTCCTGAGAAAATAAGAAACACATGAAGAATGACGGCAAGGAGCCAGGAACAGCCATAGCTACCAGAGTGAAACCTTGGAAGGAAGCACTCATTTATGAACTGAAAAAGCAGGTGCTGGTAGAACTAACCTAGAAGGGAAAGAAGTAACTCTTGGGTAAATGAGAGAAGAGTTGTCTTTTGAATCCAACTCATAGCCAACCAGCAGGATGAGAGCAAACACTTCCACAAACACAGCAGTCCTACCAGAGGGTCCAGTTTCACTGCTAAAGATGGTGGGTCTGAAGGAATCATGAGATTTTTCCATTAAACTTCTCGTGGCAGCTGGCTGGGCCAATGCCCACATCTGTGAACAGTTACCCCAAAGGGCAGACGTGCTGTCTCCTGGCAGTGACTGACTCTGTGTCACCACCCAAGCACTCCAGCAGCAGCAGCTTCCCAGCTGCCTCAAACATGTGTCCCAGGAAGCAGTAAGCTCATCCAGCATGGACAGGAAGGGAAGTTGGAGGAGACTTTTCCCCAGCAGTGCTGGAGATGGTGAGAATGCACTACCCCAGTCCCACAGACTCTGATCAATCTCTTCAGCACACGGCAGCACTTAAGACCTCCAGAGTCAAATAGACATTAATAACAATCACAAGACTATTCTTATTGATAAATGTGATGTTTCCAGAAGCAGGAAGTTATTCAGCACCACCGGTTTCTTTAGCAGTAGGAGAAGCTTAGAAATGCCTGGTTAACTTATTGCCAGTGTCTGCATTCAACCCTCAGAGCCTGGGTGTGTAGCAGCAGTCAGATGAGCTAATTGAGGGTGGTCTACCACAAAGAAAAAGGAAGAGAAGGACACTGAACACTACCAGCATTTCGTAGGAAAAGGCTCCTGTCCTCAGCACCTCCCAGGGTCTCCCAGGGATCCCTAGGGAGAAACCAGCACCCAAACAACTCACCTCCATTAGAAGCCACATGAGATCCAGCAGCTGCTGAATAAGGGGGTGGGCCTCCACTGCCCCTCCTCGCTCAAGGATGCTCAACAGGAAGGTCATGAGCACATCTTCCACCAGGTACACCTTGCACTGCAGAGAGAGAAGTAGGTCAGCATTCCTCCATGGCACAGTCACTTCCCAGCAAAAGCTGGGGTTTACTTCGCCTTGCAAAAGCAGTAACAAGCACTACAGAACCTGCCAATGGGCAGGCAAAACTCACCATAAGAGGGGAGAAATAATTAAAGATGTGAGCTAATGTAATCAGCACTGTAGGTTCTCCCTGCAGCTGCCACATGGATGTGTCTTTCTCCACCAGTTTCCCCTCCTGCAATGACAAATCCAGAAAAACACATGGCTTGGACACAGCCCAATCCACCTGTACACCAAGAACTGAATGAACCACAGGCCTGGAGCAGCCACTGGTGCTTTCCCTGCCTGACTGCAGCACGAACCTTGAACATGGGAGTCTTAAATGCCAAAGAAGCCAGGCCTATTCCTCTGGAAAGCTGTACTGCAGTCCAGATGTCACTACCAACCACATGCAGGCACTTTGATAATGTTTTTCTAAAAAAAGGCCTAAGTTTACGTGATAATTTGTAAATGGGAACACCTACAGAGGAGGACAACTAGCAAAGCAGGCCTCCATTCAAGACCATAGCATATGGCATTCCCTATGCTTCGGGCATAAACTGATCATCTCTCATCCTAGTGGAAAACAGTGTTTCTAGCAAATAGTGTCACAGCCAAAACAATCTTCAAGGCAGACCTGCCAGAATTTCACCACATTATTGAACAGGACACCAGTAAAAAGCTTAGGATATGAACAAACTGCTTTAAAGGATGCAAAATAAAATCCAGCAGTTGTGACCCTGACAAACATCATCCCTTGAATACTGGCAATGAAACTTCATAGGACTGAGAACAACTAAGCCCGATATGACTTAAATAAAGTCCTGGAACTATCAGGAAGCCCATTCTGCAAGCCAGAGAGCTCCAGGGACATGCAAGACCTATGTAAAAGCATGCAAACATTTAGACTCTCGGGTGTATGGAAACATCTGAGCTGGCAGCATGTGCCAGAGAGAGCAGAACCACATGTCCCAGCACGGTGCCCCTCGGATGCAGGCAGTGATGCCAGCCTACCGTCACATCTATTCCAATATGGATCACATTCTTCAAGTAGCCCAACAGCTTCCGAGCCTTCATCAGGTCTGCCACAGGAGGATCTTGCAAGGGCCGGTAACCTTCCACTGGATAAGTAGGGAAATGTTAAGGGAAAATGCAATCTGATCCTTTTGGGACTCCTTTTGTCTGTGCAAGGAAAATACTCACTTCTTTACTTTGTACCCATGATAAGCCACAAGCTCTTATCTCCACTTCCTCAATACTGCAAGCAGAAAGTATTTCACTTCTGCTTGGTGTGAAATACTTTTTTCATCAGAAAGACCAGCTGGAGCTCCCACTACAGCCATCAAGAGGCACAGCCAGGACTGCTCTGACAGGAGCTCCAGGCTTCAGTATTCACACAGCAACAGGCAACATTAATACCATGTCAGAGGTCCCATATGGCTGGGAGGTAAAAGAAACCAGTGACCAAAAGACTCGGCAGCACAGCAGCATTAGGGTTTCCAAAACTGCAGAGTGAGAATTTTGCAGGATCTGAGTGTCTGGGAGCAGGCAGCCCCCAGTTGTAGCGGCAGCTGCTGACTCAGAGCTGAAAGCAACTCTCATTTCAGAAACCTGTGTTTGTGTCCTGCAGTTCTGCAGGTATCTGGCTCTTCTCTCCCTGACTCAGCTCTGCACACAAGTGCTGACAGCAGAAAGGGAACTGCAGTCAGGTCTGTACATTCCACAGCCTCCAAAGCTGTCTCAGGACAGGTTCTTCTCCCTTCAGACCTCCTCTCCCCACACCTAAAGGATATCGGAGTGGACGGCTCCCGAAGTTAAAAGCAACAGACTCTTTGAAGGAGAGGCTGATGGCAGGGAAATAAGCCATTCCAGCACCCCTCGTGATGTTATCAAAGGCAGTTCCCAGGGATATGCCATTCCTGAAAGAAGGAAAACCACAAGGTTTCAGTCACAGCAGGAGGGGGCCGAGGTTAGCTGGGCAATACAGGTATCAACTTGCCAACATGGACACACCAATCAGCCATACCTCCTGTCACTCTTAACCTGGCACACATGTAAATGTCACAGCTCTGCTGAGCCACAGCCACAGAAAGCACAGGGGTACTCCCATTTTCATATGAGCATGGGAAGCACTGGAATCTGCACAAAATGCAGAGCCCACTCAGCTTCAAGGACAAATCTGTGAGATAACTAAAGCAGCAGGACATTTTAAAGCATGCGGCTTTTTGGTCTCATCTATTTGATGTTGGTGGCAATCAAGGATAATGCTTTCAATCTACTCCTCCATAAAAGATGACATGGATCATCTAACAGTTCTTAATTGCAACTGACTTGTTGCAGGCCAGAGCCAGAGAACAATTCTCATTGTGCATGGGAGCTGGAAACTGGAGATTTATCACCCTTTCCACAGCTCCTTGTGAATTTAGGACAGGCAAGGTCTATGCTGACCACACAAGTAATCAATTAACGCCAAGTGTGGCATTAAGCATCACAAGAGATGTCCTTCCCTTTAAAATTCTGGCAAACTTTACAAAGACTTTGTAGCTTGAACATCTTCCTGCCAAATGTTTTCAGCTGAACTGAACTGAGACCCAACAACCCATTCAGATGGTTTCTGAACACAAGGCAGGAAAACAAAGGCCGGAACTACCAAGGAACATAAAGGGGAGAGGGCAGAAAAAGGGCTCAGCAACCTGCTGAGCAGTGAGGAAACCTTTCTGTTACACACAGACATAAACAAAGCAGGCAAAGATGCTTACAGGCAGAAACCAATGGTGCCCTCATCAAGGTCTATCAGACAGCTGACGATGTCTCCTGCTGCCCAGGACTGCAGGAAAGGGAGAGAAGAGGTTAAATATATTTCCAGGGCATTCCCACATCACAAGAAAGACTGCAACTCAACCAATCCCTTTTGATTCAGGGTTAAAGAAGAGAGAGTTCCTTCTTCCAGCAGCTCACAGCGTTTTCAGGCACTTCTGGAAGCTGCACATGAAGTCCCTGATTGGGATCTTTTTCCCCTCTGGCACTAGGAATATATATTTATCCCAACAATGCACCATGCTCTGATGTGCTACAGAGAACCAGAGCTTTCCAGGGACCAACAGCAGCACTAGGTTGGGAATCAGTCTGCTTGGGGCTGTTAAACAAAGAACCCAGACAGCACATTCAGCACGCCTAAAGTGCAGACAATGCTGGCACACTGACTGAAGCAGGGAGGAAGGCTTGAGGGCATTTCACAAGGGCCAGCAGAACTCAGTGAACAGGACTCATCTGCTTCCTCCTCCTTCCTCTCCATCCCAGTCCTGAGGGACAGCTACTCACTTTGCCATAGTTGGTAGTGGTCACGTTCCACTTGCGCACCCTGTTCCCATCATAGGCGTACGAATCTGGCGTGTCCCCAACTCCTTCCTGCAGCAAAGCATCAAAGAGGAGACTGAGAACAGACCAGGCACAGAGGACTCCTCTCACTGCAAAAGAACCTTTAAGGGGGAGATCAGCAGGCAGGGAGAGCAGCTGACAGCACACAAGCTCTGCTTGGGAAAAGTCTTCGCTCTAGGAATTAATCCAGTGGCTTGTGATCTTTAGTTCAGAGAAATACACCACTTCCAACTTATTTTGGGGCCAAAAGAAAAGCACTGGCATCTGACAGTTCCCATTTCTATCAAAGCACCCCCCCACAATACCCATCATTTCCCTTCTCACATATTGCAGAGTGACAAGTTAGGGACACTCTGCAGCTGACATCCCTTCAAAGCACCCCACATCCCACCCAGATGAAACAACATCCCACCCTCTCCTGGGCAATAAAAGCCCTGTAGTACCAGCTGCTGAGGCCCCATCCCAAGGGTCAGGCTGCCAGCACTGCGGACACACACATTTTTTTGGGAAAGATACCAGCTGAAAGTCAACATGTAGCAGTTCTATGTGCAGCAAGAGCACAGCAACATACCCAGCACAGGCTTTCACTCTGTGCACCATTCTGTGGACACAGTCCAGAGAGTCTTGTAAAGAGACTTAAAACAGCAGGCCTGGCATTTCTAGTGTGTGTGTGGTGTTTCTGGTGTGAATGCCAGCAGGGCACAGCACCAATGCCATGCTCCACACTGACCTAAAAAGCAGTGGAGGAGCATCCCCCAGAGTTGCTATACTACCTCCTGATTAAATCTGCAGTTGAGAGTACACCAGCCAATCTGCATGAGTCCCTGGGAGGAGATGAGCACCTCGTAAATCCATTTTCCTGCGAGAAAAAGAGATGCCACACAGTGAATTCCTGTCCCCTGGCTCATTGTTAAAGAAGCTGAACCTGACACTGCTCCCATAGAAATACATGTGGCACACAAAGGAGGTTCAGGACAACCCCAGGATTCTCCTCCCACCTCTTCACTCTGGCATCACGCCATCCCCCATCCTACCCACTCCCTGGAAAAGCTCAGTGAATTAACTTGGGAAGAGGGTGCTCAAGATCTGAAACATATTCAAGATTCCCTGAGCTCTCTAGTTGTCTTACTCCTCCCAGGGTCTTTTCTCAAAGCAGCACTGGTTTATCTCCTTACCTTTATACACACACGTTGTGGCCCTGATGGACCCAAAGTTACTGTGGCCAATCACCTGGACCAACAAACAAAAGATATATTAATGTCAGGCAAAAAGAGAGGCTTGCTCAGTCCTTCCCATTCTCTCTGTCCTAGTGCTCACAACCAAAGCAAGATGGAGAGCTATTCAAAAGGGCAGTATAGAGACAAAAAGGGACATCTTCCCCACCCCAGCAACCATACTTGGAGCCAACTGACCCCAGGGAATCATTCAGGTCTCTCCCATAGCTCATCTGTATTTGATAAACCCCAGTGAAGCACCCAGCATAGCAGCAGTACAAGGGCAACACAGTGACAGACAGGTTCCCAGTGAATTGGGACAAAAGTGTATACACAAGTGATTATGACATGGGAAAGATATATGAATCCTGGACAAGTTAAAACAAAACTATAGATTCAAGGTGTCCAGACTAAAGGCCAGGACTGGCAGGTAACATGTTGCCTAGAAACTGAACTGTGTTAAATCCCAATTCTTGCCACCTTGGGACAGACCATGAAGAGGAAATGAAGGCAGGAACAAGGAATTCATAGACAAGCCAGTCTAATCTTTCTGTGGGTCAGTTCTAGGTACAGCCGAAGTTAACTACAGCAGGTGTTAAAGGAAAAGGGGAGATCAGGACAGCTGGATTTGTTAGAGGTTAAAAAGCAGGCACAGATTTAAGGAGGGAGTCAGCTCAAGAGCAGGGGATGTGTTTGCTTAGTAAAGGGGTGAAAGGAGTGCAGAAATTGTTGAAGTAGGAAAGGGTTACATTTCAGTGGATTCTTTCAGCTGACTTTTTGAACAAGGAGCAAGCAGGTAATTAGTGGAAACAAAGGAGAAAGGAAAACACCAGCTTTAGCCTCTTTCCAGCCTTTTAAGAAGACCAGAGGGAAGGAAGAGGCAGTTTGCTGGAGGGAGGGACAGGAAAGCTGGCTGCTTAGCCAAATGAGCCCCTGGGCCAGGGTAATCCTTTCACTTCCTCACAACCCCACTCAGAGCTTGCTGAGACTTAGTGGTACTGCTAGATCTTTTCCCAGGAGAGCTCATTTCCTCCAGGATACTGCAGCTTAGGGGGCAGACTCCATTTACACACACTACAAAGCCATTAACAGGGATCTCTTACAAAGAACAAACCAAGAAGCCCCAAGTGCTTTTAGATAATTTTCTGCTGTGTCCAGCAACACACTCACCCCAAGTAAATCATCATCGACCAGCAGGAGCCCCTCAAAGCCACTTGTGTGGTCCAACACCACAGTGGAGGGACCAAGCCGGCCCTCTACTACCTGATCTGAAACAAGAGTAGCAGAAAACCTGTTAGGGAGAGTCGTGCAGGATTTACCACTTAACCCACTGAGTGCTTCCAGCCAGAATGTGACAGCACCTGGGTTCTGCTGCAGGGGAGGAAATTAAGGTAGTGTTGCCCATGTTAGACCAAGAGAAACTCAGAAAAGTAGAGAGATTAAAAAGAAAGTCTTCACAGCAACTCAGCTACGCAGCATTCAGGACACATTCAGTTTTCCACATCACCTGAAAACTTTACTTTGACAAAATTCAAAGGCTAAACTCTGAGCCAAATGTTTGGTCAACATGTCACACTTTGATTGCTGCCAGCAAGAAAAATTTGTCTTTCTAGGATGGCAGCCAGGTTGAATCTTGCCACATCCTGATTCATTCAGAGAAACGACGCTAGTAAGAACACAGAGAACAGCCTGAGGCCCAAAGTGAATACCTGCAGTGGAGCCCAGCAGGAAAAAATTGTCAACAAGCCTCTGCATCTCCCACTGAGGATAGCACTGCACACTCCTGGTCACAGCAATATCATTATCAGTAAAATACTGCCAACATTTGCCCCCAAACTGCTTTTCCAGACATTTTAGCCTGGAAATGTGCCTCCATCTGCAAGCAGACCTGCTGCAGGGCTGGCTGATGAGACCCTCACAGGCAGGATTTAAAAGCACAATAAATTGGAGCACAGGGAGGCAGAACAGCACTCACTCAGGGAAATGCCTTTCACGATACAACTTGTCCTTCCCAATTAAGCAGCACAAGTAAGAAGCACAAACTGGACAGGCAGTATCTCCTACCTCTGCTCTCTTCAGAGCCATTCTCCTCTGCCAGCAATCGCTCAAGGTGCTCCTGCAGGTTCTGGAAAGTCAGGTGCTTCCTAGGGAATAAACACACAGGAGCTGTTCAAAAAACTCTGTCTCAAATTTTTGAAGAGTTGCAGCCCAGACACGTGTCCTGTGCAGAGACATGATCCGTGAAGTTCTGTCAATCTGTTTCGTGTCATGAATTTAAGGAATTTGCTGCCTATCCCGTTGAGGCAATTAATGAAGGAAGGACCAAACAGCACAAACAAGCCAAGTAGTTAACAAAGAATCTTACAGTCTTCAGTCTGCTCAGGAGAGTTTTGTGGCAATAAGAAAACTGTGGTACAAGGCAGCAAAAAAACGGTTGTACTACCAATAACTATAGACCACGACTTTGCTGCAGTCAGCATCATACGAACATGGCATAAGTCAGGATTTGTTTTTTCCCCAAAGTATTTTGCAATACAAAAGAAAAGAGAGGACCACAGCATCAGCTGTAGCAGTTCAGACAAAGGTCAGGCTAGTCCAGCATCCTCTCTCTGTGACAACAGCTAAAACTATTTTGTTTTCATACTAAAAATTCTCTCATGCACCCCCTTTGGGCCAGTGCTCTAGAGAACTTACTGCCTTTCCTTGGTTCTCTCCTTTCAAGGCTAGTTTATTTAGTTGATCCTTGCAGAAGATCCTCCTTTAGCTGTGAGAATCACTAGTTTTTCCTGTCCCTGCTTCCCATTCCCAAAGCCATCTGGGAAAAAAATTTTCACTTCTCCAGGACTAGGGATTTCCCTAAGACTGGTGAGAGACGTTGTGAAAGCCTGAGGGATGTGAAGATGCACAGAAGTGAAATCAAAGAATCAGTTTTGGTTGGCATGAGAAGGGTGGCTTCAGCAAAGCTGCTTAATCTGCACTGGCATGGAGGAGGAGTTCTGGAAGGAAGGTGGAAGAACATGAGACAGGCAGAGAGATGTCTGCAATGAGCTCCTTTATGAAGAATTCAGGCCTCTGAAGGCAAGATGTCCTACCATAAAAGTTGTTCTCATATGGCAAATGTTATTTCCAAGACCTCTTTGACTGCTACTGGGCTTTCTACCAAGTGGCCACATCCAGGGAAAAAGGGCAGAAGGCAGGAAAAAAAGAGAGAGAGACCAGTCCAACAAACTATCAGCTCTGTGCATTCAAGTCATTAATCACCAGACAAAGAAATCAGAAATACTGAAAACCAAATTGCTTAGGCAGATGGACTGTTCCAAGGCTTGCTGGCAGGAGAGCTTGTGGTAAAGTAACATGACCCACTTTGCCTCCCCCGCTCCATCACCCCGGCTCACCAAGAGCCAGAGGGCCAAGAACTATTTATAGCAGCTCTGAGCTCACGTTGGAGCTGGCAGTCCTAAGTATAGCCCATGGAATGTGACCCCAGCCACGTTCAGCACTGCCAACCAGCAGAGCCACAGCCCTGCCTCACTCTGCCACACTCCTACCTGCCCTGAACCTGCCTGACTTGCCTCTGGTAAAAGAGATGCAAGAGGAATTCCTCTCATCCAACCCTACAAATTTCTGGGATAAAAGGTGAAGGAGAACTGAAAATAAATAGGAAAAAAGTAGTCATTAAACAGGTATTTTGTGTTTCTTTACCTTTGGTGACTCCTAATAAAAGTACCAGCAGCTCCTGAAAAATGTATGCTGTTGCATGGATCAGTAACAGTCTTGCCTTTAGGTTACAGGGCACTAACAACCTATTTTTAATTCCTGCACCTGAAACCTGTGCATTTTGCACTTCCTTACAAGCAAAGGGGGAACAGGAACAATCAGGCAAATGCCTACTTATTTAAAAAATATTGCCTTGGGATGCTGCATGTGAGATTTTTCACGGAAAAAAGAATCTTCCTCCCAAGCCCTGCAGTTTGAAAAAGCCATTAAAAGAACAGCTCTCAGAGTTGTTTCTGTACCACAGAGCTGCTGTGCTTTTAACAAAGATCACTGTGTGGCACTAATAGATCTTCCCTTTCATGCAGTGCTGTTTATCTGGAGGTGGCATCGCCTGCCACCTGGGCAGTGAGAAGTGTGATACCTGTAAGCAGCTGCAGGCTGGCTCCCATCAGCACTGGTAAAGACTCGATGCAGATAATCATTCAGCAGCCTGCTGTTCACGATCCCTAGGGAAAAACAGAAGGGAAATAAGCTTAGGGAGTCTGGGGTAAACTCAAAATAAACTCAAACATGAATTTCATGTACAAGCAAGAAACTGGTAACTATGGGTGAACTGTGTTTGCTGATCACAGTGGAAAATGCAGCTTCAAGCAGTCATTCATCACCTTACTGTCACCACTAGCAGAACTAGAGTCCAGCATTATTGGGTGTATCTCCCCAAAAAAGGCCCTTTCCAATTTGAGCTACTCTGCCATAGCAACTGGGAGCCTATAAATTGCTCCACAAAGGTGGAAATAAACCCTCAGGAATCCTGCTGTGCTATTTCCTGATGAAGTAGCTCCAAAAAGCTGAAAGTAGGAATCCAATTATATTAAAAAAATAAATAAATCTTAACACTACAGCAATTCCTGATGTCCTATTCATATTCAGGATGTCTCTTAACCACACTAAAAAATGCTGAGATGGAAACTGCAAGTGCAGTTCACCTCGTGTAACCCAGAGCTCTCTAATTATGTGTGCCTCACCTTCACTAAACAACCCCTAGTGTCACACAGATGCAGCATTCCTTGTTTCTGAGTGCAACAGTGCCCTCAAATGCCAGATTTGTGGTCTCATAAGCACACTTATGCTGGATTGGTGACACCAAGAAAAAAAAACAGGCTGCCTGGCAGGTAGCAGAATTTCCCAGAAAAGGATTAATTTGAGAATTTGACAAGTTGTTCATCCTGGAACTCCCTAGATCAGATGAGTCTCAAATCAGATGGCAGGCAGGCAACAAAACATTCTCCAGCCTTATGAGGCATGGCTGTGTGCTGAAGAGCAGGCTCTGTGACATGAGTTTCTGGAGTCCTTAGTACAGCAGGAATGTCCCATCCAAAATCTCATCTCACTTTGAGGATTTACTGAGTTTCAGCCCCGCTACACCTCACACCACCAAGGTAACTGCAACTGGAAGGCAGCTGATCTCAAGCAAGGCAAGGGATGCTCCCTTGATCCACAGTGCTCCTGTTTTCACAAGCCATGTATAGATCCCTACCTGTGACCTTGGACTTCTCTGGCTCAGTGCTCAGCCTGTAATTCTTCCTTGAGAAAGCAGTCCCAGCACCTCTCGACGTCATTCTTCACAGGCACCGCTTCCAGAGCAGACATAAGATGGGCAGAGGCCTGGAACAAACCCTTCTGGGGAGGATGCTGCCTTTAGACTTCTCTTTTCTTGGAGGTTGGTTTACCTGAATTAAACAACAGGAATAAGCCAAAAAATATCCACAATCCTTGCGTTCCTAATGACATTACACAAGAGCCCCAAGCCAGCGAACTGCTGACCCTGCTCTCAGTCCCACTGTTGTCCAACAGCTCAAAACCTTCCCAAAACAGACGAGCCATTAAAGCCACACTCCAGACAGCCTCACAAACCCCACTCCAAACAAAGGCACGGGCACAACCAAGCAATAACATGGGCAACCTTCACACCAAGCTTGGGCCAGAAGCACAGCCACCACTACTGCCAAACACCTCCGAAACTGGGAACAGCACTGCACTGCTGCTCATGTCCTGACAAACACTTCTGCCTTTCTCTCCCACTCTGTATTCTTTAGGACAGCAATATGTGCCTGTTTAATCTTCTGTTTAACAGGTGTTTAGATTATTCCACTATCCAAAATAAAGAGAGAGGAAGAAGGAATGAGACAAATGCAGATGGACTGGACTACAATAGAATATCACTGACTACAAAGAAAAAGATCCAGCTGTCAGAGTCATGGGGACAAAAGCACACACAGGTAATATGCAATAGTGTTTACAAGTGAAAATCTACCACAAGACTACAGATCCAGGAGCCTTCCTGGTGTCACTAGAATGCTATCAGAGTTGACATGTGCCAGGACAAAAAGAATACATTCAAGTGGCTAGTTCCATCCAGCTTCCAAATGTTAGGTTGTACCTCTCTCCTGCTTCCAATTGCCCCAATAGCCAACCCTCACTGGAAGACTTGCCCTGGGCATCCATCTGACAAAGCAGTTTGTGACACACAGAGCAACAGGAAGATGCAATAGGAGCAAAGGCTGCAGGATTGAAATGCTTGTTGGCCATCTCATACAAAGCAGAAATTAAGGTGAGCTCAAGATAAGTTAGTGACTCCAGAAAGGGAGTGCTAAGTGACACAAGTGCAGATCACCTGGGCTTCTGCATGACTTGGGAAAGGTTTCCTAAAGCCCCGTTCCTCAGGACCACCCCAGCACCCAGCACTGGAGCAGCACTGCCCGGCCTCCCTTCTGCAGCACTGCTGAGCAAAATAGAGGGAACAAAGCAAAAACCAGCCTGGATCAAAGGCCCTGAATGATGCGTCAGGAACTCAAAACAAGAGATAAAACAATAAAGAGAAACACATCGTTTACTACCAAAGCAGAGCAGACGACACAATGTGTACTATCCTAAAAGTACTCGAAACATGACATGATTTTCACCTCTGTGAGGACAAGTTAAAAACACCCGAGGGCAGTCAGGAGTGTCCATGGCTCTCCTAAAAGGCAGCTGCTCTGGTAACCAGCACTGCTGAAACAGCCTGAATGCCCAAAGCAGAGCACGCAGCACTGCCACACTGGTACCACACGAGATGCAGTGCTGGCACTGCTGCAGTGCCAGGGTGTTTGCTCACTTGGAGCAGATGCTGCTTTCAACAGGTCAGAGAAAGGGCAGAGCAGGGGGACACATCTGCCCCACGTGCAATTCACAGAAGCAAAGATGTCCAGCTCTGAGCCTGGCCCCGGGCTGAACTCCCTTCTCTTGGCAAAGGCAAGCAGCTTCCAGCAGCAGGGCAGAATACACAACACAGGAGAAACCAGATCGGGAGTGGAGGCGACTGGAGGCAGGCGAGGAGGCCGAGAAGACAGGCCGGCCAACACAACTTTGTCTGGCAGCTTTGTCGGGCCGGCCAAGCCCCGAGACTCGCAGCAGGCAAAGGGAAAGAGCACAGCCCGGCACGGCTCACAAAACTGCCCTGCCTTCATGCCAGGCGCGGGTCCCCGTGGCACCCCAGCCTGCCGGCACCCCCGACCCACAGCCCCCGGGCAGCACGCAGGAACCGGCCCC
>JAHLSL010000013.1:1788629-1821782 GCA_025920805.1 Petroica traversi | reverse complement strand
GCGAGCGGGGCCGAGCGAGCGGCATCGCCCCCGGGAGCGGCGGGCTAGGTCCGGGCACATCTTTTCCTGCGGGGAGGAAGGAGCCGCGCTAAAGGCGCGGGAAGGTCGCGCTGCCGCGGCGGTGTGAAGGGGGTACGTGGATGTCTTTGAGCCTCGGTCGCTTTTGGCGAGGTCTCTTCCACAGGAGAAGGTTCGATGTAGCATGTTTCGGAGGAGGGATGTCCCTTTTCAGCTAGGCGGGTCTTCCTGTCTTCGATGTGTGGTTCCAGTGCGGCAGGCATGAGCCTTATCTTGCAGTCAGGGCTTGCTCTTTGTAAATGACAGAAAAAAATACTTAGCAAGGAGCAGTTATATTGTTTTAGTTACCTTTGTTTTCAGCTATGAAATGTCTAAAAAGAGAACCAGGGATGTCTCAGCTTGAGAAGATGGGTCTTATGTTTTCCCTTTCAATTACATTGCCGCTTTGAAAAATTAGTGTTGTGCAAAGGCCTAGACTTGACATCAAACTTACCTTCTTGTTAGGCAATTTTATTAGAAAGGTGGTAATTACTCACAGCAATACTGTGTCCTTGAAAAGCCACCCAGATATGACTCTGGAGGAAAACCACATCTCAAAACTTTCCAAAATACTTTATGACTGAGGTGTCCCATTTAGGGTGTTTCAACACTGGGAATTGCAGTGAGTGGTCCCCTCTCTGTGACTGCAGCCAGAGGGATACCAAGTAGGTTTTTGTTTAGTTACAGACAGTGCCTGGGATTTTGTGTGGTGTGTGTTGAGGTTTATGTGCTTTTTAAACCAAGTAAGCTATATAGGAATGTAGTAAGCTGTATTCTTTCTGGAAGAGTTGTCCCTGCTTCCTTGCCTGCAGGGTATACTCCACCCTCTCTCTCCATGCCAATTTTCTTTCAAAAGGCAAGTTTTGCTATGTTTCTTGATGACTATGTTAGTTTAATTCCTCACTGTGTAGAGAAGGGCTGATGTCAGTTGGAATATTTCTTTGTATCTCCAGCAAGATGAGTATTCTCTTTGAACAGTTTGCAACATGACAGGAGGCAGCAAAGGGCAACTTCCTTTAGTGCCCTGTTGCTTCCTAGGAGTTGCAAATATTACCTTTGACACTGCCCTTGAGAAGGAGGTGATGGTTTCCTGACATTATGGGTCAAAAAGTGTTTAGTTCCCCAGTCTTGCATCAGTCTGATTTCCAGATTGGGTTACCACCCTGGCACACTTATCACAAATCTTGTCTTTTCAAGAGAACTTCTCTTTCTGAGAGGCCTAACTGTGGACTTGCCACTGGACTCTGTGGTTTGGGTGTTTCTTCTCCCTGCTTGGAAAACCTGCCACAATTACATCCTAATTCTAAGGACAGGGTTAGGCAAGGGCTACTGGTGGAATGTTTGTTCTTTGTTGTATTTCCCAGCTAAGGAATTTCTAGATTGCTTGTACTTTTCCTTTTTTACTGTGTTTATTCTGAGATCTTCTGCAGAAGTGCAAGCAAAGCACCAGTTTTTAGTAGCTTTCTTTCTAGTATAATCCTTTAATATTAATGTGTTTCAGTATTTATATTGAGTATTGGGTGCTGTTGAGGCAGGGGTGCACTTTGGGCAATCCTTTTAAGTGTATTTCACATTGCAAGCAGTCCATACCCTATAATCTGTGGGCATTTTAAAGACAATAAATTGCACTCCATTGGAGTGTCTTAATAATGCACTTCTAAGTACTTGAAAGCATTTTGCTTCCCAGAATGCTGTGTTTGGAAGAAAATGTAAGCATTTTAGGAAAAGTATAAAAGTCAGGGTTAATTCAGATTCAGTCATTTTATATTGATCAATCCTTAAAAATCATGTGGAGCTTTTAGGTCAGGGTGAAGGCATAGGTTTCATACCAAACTTGATAAATTTGTCACCATTTTTCTTGACCTTAAGTGATTTCTCAAATTTTTGTTGTCAGTGAATGCATTGTGGCAAGGGTTTACTACTGGAAGGTGTTTTGGGAATTTTTTTCCCCCTCATTTTAATTGGATTCCTGAATTTTTACCTTTGTGCTGATTTCAAAGATTAATTGTGAGCAGTAAGATTAATTTACTTGGTTTTCTCTTTTAATTCTGCTGTACGTAGTATTCTTATTTTAAGAACCTGTGCAAAAAGCAGAGCACTGATTCACCAGGACAGCACTTGTTATTATTTTCATTGGTAATGTGATTACTTAGCCTTGGTATGCCAATTTTCCAATAGTGACCCTTACTGGAAAAGGAAATTAGATGACTCATATCCACAATTCAACTAATTGTGAAGTATTTGAGTGTTTAAGGAGGTGGAGCAATTCAGAACATCTGTATCAGAGTTACAGAAGAAAATAATGTAGTTGGCACAGCTGACACCAGGTTTCTAATTGGAAACAAAAACTTCACATTATCTGTGCACAGTTAATTTGGCTCTGTTTCTGAATTTACTTCTGCCTGTAAGTTAGAGCAGATTGTGTAACAGGTACAGTGATGCTTGAGGCAAGGCTGTTCCTCCTTATGAGAAGGAGGCAGAATGTCCATCTTCCTGGGAAGCTTTGGCCAGCAGAGGCAGCCCAACCTTGTTGGATGGGGATGTGTTCATTTGGGGTTTGAGCCATGTGTTGTCTTGTGGCTTCCTTGTCCTTTTGTGATCTGGAGAAAATCAATGTCATTCTGCCTGCCTTTGGTTGAAATGTGGTATCTGCAAGAAGCTGCTACAGGCTAACCTGGCAAACCCAGCATATTTCTAACAGTAAAAGATGTGATTATCCTAATTTGCTTTGTCTGGTTTGGATATTTTCAAGCCCATGTTTTCTCCACAGACAAGGTCAAAAATACTGTTATATTGAACTATACCCTAGTTCTCCTCCCCTGCTGTGACTATCAGGGACTCCAGTTTATCCTTTCCAGTGTATTTGGATACTCCAGCATCTGTAATAGGTTGTCAGTGGTAAGAAAATAAACCGTGAAAATTGTTACGGAATCACAGAGTTGTTAGGGTTAGAAGGAACCTCTGGAGATGATCCAGTCCAACCCCCCTCCAAGGCAGGGCCACCTAGAGCAGGTTGCACAGGAATGTTTCCAGGTGGGTGTGGAATGTTTGTAGAGGGAAGACTCCATGAAAATTGGAAAAAAGCTTCTAGAAGTGTAAGCAGTCTCTGATTTATGAGCAGAGAGTTTCTTTTCCAGCACTAGTCCTTGATATTTTCTGTAATAAATGAGTTAAACTGCACACAGCCTGATCTGTGAGGCTCATGTTCAGGCACAGGCTAATCTCACCAAGGAATGTAAGATTCTTGCCTGGAAACAACTGAGATTTGGATTTGAAGCTACTTTAAAAAATGCTCTATGCTTTTTACTGGCCTGAGGAGTAAATATCCGCTTGCACAATCAGCAGTGGTAACTTGCATAGCTGAGCATTTGGTTTTGTGTTCACCATGTTCATGGGGAAAAAGCTGCTTGAAGGTGGCAGAGTTGTGAGTTGTGGTGTCTGAGCTGCTGCTGCAGGCACTGGGCTTAGGTTTGGTTTCCACAGAAACCAAGCAGGAAGGAGAGGTTCAAAAATGCTGCCCTGGCACAAGAGGCACATGTGCATGGCTGGGTTAATGTGCTCTGCTAACCACAGAGGGCTGTTTGACAGCAGCAAACAACACAACCTGGCCTGGGCATACAAAGACAAAACAAGATGGATCGCTTGGATTTTGTTCAGGAGTTAATTTTCCAGTGGCTGTGGGCTTCATTGATTCCAAGTACCTACCAGGGTAGAGTGTTCCCTCTAGCTGTGGGTTTTGCTGTGCCTTGTGTAACTCTGCACAGTGTAACTCTTGAAAACAGTGAATTTTTAACATATGAGTTGACTGGAGAGAGCTTGTGGAAGTGGTGGCAGGTAGGGTAACCCTCAGAGAAGGATCCTGTAGCCCAAGAAACAGAATCCTTGAAAAACATGTCTAAAAAGACCATGATGGCTATTTATTAGGATCTGTAAAAATTTGAGAATGTTGGTTCCAAAGGTAGCTCCAGCTCTGTCTTTTCATATGCTGCCATAAAAAAGCCATGGCCTGAGGTGTAGCTGGATATATTGGCCACAAATTTTGTTGTGGATGTATCTGGGGAGGAGGAGAATACCCTTAAACTGCCCAGCCTTTTAAAACTGCAGCTGTAGGGTCTTCTGTGAAATGAACAAATTAGTTTAATTTCTGGAAATCACCAATTATGTAAAGATTGGCCTCTTGAGAAAATATTTTTATTCAGAACATTTTATACCATTCACTTTTGATCTGATACACCTCTGTTTTTATTAACATGACCTCTGTCTCTCAATTCCACTGAGAAGTAAACTTAAAAACCTCTATTTTTTTCTTTTTAGGTTGTGAAAGGAACTTTTGTGACTCTTTTGGTGGAAGTCTTGTTAATAATCATTGCCATTTAAAAGAAGCAGTGGTTGGCCAGATGTGACCTCTGCTGCAGTGGTCTGTTCTCATTTGTGGAGTGTTAGATTTTCCTTGATGACCCTTGTTGTGCTGGATGAGCAATATTCCAGAACAGAGGAGGAATGAGGGGCAGGATGTCAGTTCAGAGTAGTACAGGATAATTAATTTATGTAATTTAAACTTTGCTCCTGCCTGAACACAGTGTTTGGAAGTTTTACGTATGTGATGATGTATGAGTAATGTGGGTAAAGAAAAAGGTGTGTTTCCCATAAAAGCTGGGTTATAAGGCAAGCAAAGCAAGTGGGTGTAACCTAGTCCAAACTTCTTTTTACTGCAGTTTCAGTGTGTTTGGCAAGTCGTACACCAGGTTGCAATTTGCCAGGGGAAAAAAAGTCCTGTAACTCTTTAGCCAAGTTAGTTACTAATGAGTTGCTTAAAATCTGCTTTCTAGAATTAATATGGTATTGGCAGTAACAAATTCATAATATTGCAAGTTTTGTGGAGAATTTTTTTGTGGCACTTAGTTTGGTTTGGTTTTTTTTTTAGTTAAATGTGTTCTTTTAATTCAGTTAACCATCTAAGAAATATCCTTCCCATTGCTGAATTTGAATTTGGGTGTGGGGGTAACATCCTGTGTCCTTGAAGTGGGTGGTAGGAAGGGAACTGACTCATGTTGTTTGCCTTAAATCTGTAATCAATCTACATTCTCTTTTTGCCACTAAAGGAACATTTAAAATTCATTTACCACCTGCAGAAGCAAATGCCTTTAATTGTGTTTAAGGACAGTTTATATGCTTAGGGTCCAGTGGATTGAAAACTGTCTGGGGGCCTGCATGAAGCTGCAATGTTAATTCCTGCACTGATCATGAAAGACTTCAGTCCCTCTGAATGAAGCCTTGACTTTTCCCCTTGTTAGGTCCATATTTTAATGCACCAGTTACTTATAGCAACGACTCTGCAAAGGGTACAATAATAGATTTCCTGGGAAACTTCACCAGAAAATTGTATTTTTAGTGTGTATTACAAAGGGATTTATGTAAATAGACATATTTAGTACAAGTGCACTCTTTATGGACCAAGAAGAGATACTTGTATACATATTCCATAATGACCTGTTGAATCAGAGTGTCAGATGTCTTGAGTAAAACCACAAGCTCCAGGAAGTTCCCTCCCTGCCACTTTCTCATAAAGGCTGTTTAAGAGCATGTTGACGCTAAGGATGTTATTTTTTTAAAAATGGAGAATTAAAAAAGTAATGTAAATATAATATTAAAAAAAGCTTTATTTCCAGTAGGTATTTTTGTATAAAATTAAGGTTTATTCTTTTGGGCTTAAAGTAATCCACATCAGCTTCCTATTTGAACAATCAACTAAAGGCTCCATTCAGTACATATTTAGCAAACTTCTTCTCAAAGACTCTTGCCTTCTCTTTTTCTATAAGACTCTGGCAGTTGCAGTTTCTTGGCTTCCCATGGCATTATTGTTATTGTTTTGGGTTGTTTCTCACGCCAGAGCTGGGTCCCTGGCTTGTGCTCAGCTGTGGGCTCTGGGGGATGTAGCTCAGGGCTGTTCACACTGCAGGGAAACAGAGGGGTTGTTTTGCTGGGGCTCCTGCTGCAAACTCTCCTTTTGGGGATACCCAGAAAGAATTGTGGAAATTAGTCCTGAGTTTTAGGGGTTCTCATTTAATCTGTGTCCCTGCTAGAGCAGTTTGCAGTTAGTGATGGCTTGAGCTGGTGCTGCTCTGAGGGGTTAGTCAAAATAAAGTGAAACCCTTTTCATGACATTAAGGGACTGTATGTGGGCAGGGCCCCGGGAGAGACACTCTCAAGTGCTAACTTGAGTTAACATTTGTCTGAAACATCAGACATCACAGTTCCAATCCACACTTCACTGCATTGCAGAGCTTCTAAAATGACTGCAGTTACTCAAACCTGCCAGTCTGAGGAAGCGACCAAGATTTCATAAAATTGAACGCATGTTGCTCAGTGTGAATCTTGGGCTGCCTGTTGCCTGCCACAAGAATCACTTGGAAACTTCCTGATCATGTAGAAATCCTGTTTTGGGGAGGTGGCCAAGGCTGCACCAGCAATTACTGTGATTGCACCTGGACTAGGAAGCTTAACTGGGGTGTATATTTTGATTGTCTGCTTGAGCTGAAGCTGTTGGCTGTGCTAAAATAGGCTGGTCACTCTTGCAAGTGTTAAAATCAGGCCAATGTTTTTCTCTGAGTTTGCTTTCTGAGTAACAGTAAATTATTTTCTTTTAATCTTTAGAAAAGTGGTTCTTATGTTTTGAGTTTTATCCTAAAACATTAAACTGAGGAAGTGTGTTGTTAGTAAAGTTGCAAGAACTAATCCTTCTGAAAGACTCTTGGGACTTCATATTGCTTTTTTAAAAAAAAAAAAAAATCCTTTATTTTCCTGCTAGTATTTAGAGGCAGTATTTAGAGGCAGTGGCATTGTGTGGCTGTGACTAAAATATTAGGTAAGCATCTCTGTGGACTTGTTTGGTCATGCCCTACACCTGAGTCAGGGCAAACGTGGATTTATGCCATTCCATCCCTTTTCTGGGAACTGGGTCCTTTTCTGAAGCAGTAAAGAATGACATCCATGGACTCAGTTTTTTTATTTTACTTTTAGGAATGGCCTAAATTATCTTTTGAAGTCTTTCCAGACCACCCCGTGTTACAGCCATAACTCCCATTTGTAAATGTTTGTTTTTGAAAGCAGCAGTTCTTTTGAAAAGAACCTTGCCAATGTGTTTCTTGAAGCATGGAACAAATCTTGGAATAGATTAAAACTTGCACAATAAAAAGGCTGCTTAAACTTAACTTTTTTGGAACTAGGTGGTCTCATTGTTCATTTGGATATTTTTTTTTCTGTTTTAAGACAGAATTTTTAGTATGTCCTACTCACATGAATGCATAGATAGGTGAAAACTTTCTTTATATCAGCTTACAAAATGTCACTGACTTAAGTGATTCAAACTGTTAAGGAGAGTTAAAAATACATTGCTGGAATCAAAACTTTGATATTTGAAAATGCTTTAAATAAACTCTATATTTTTTTCCTGCTTGACTGTTCAAGATGGAGATCTCCAGCATGAACAACTGCCTTGAGAATTAACTTCTACAAATAGTATTATTTAGATCCTGGGCTTGGTTCTCACCTTTTAATGTCCATTGCATCTCATTCAGTCCTGAAAGGGGTAAAATAGGCAGGTAACTCCCTTTATGTGAGCTGATAGATATTTTGAATAATTAGACAGCTTTAGAAGTAAGGTGAGACATTCTCATTACACATACATTTCAGTGCTTCCCAAAGCTGAGAGGACAGGGGTAGAAGTGGAGGAAGGGCAAGGCAGGATAGAAGTGGTGGTAGGAAAGGGCAGGGTGTTGTCTCTCCATTTTTACTAAATAGAGTCAATCTTTCCATATTTACTTTCCCAAACATTTTATGAGAAGTTGCAGTTTGTCACTGCTGCAGTAGAACTGCTGTTAGGTTTGATTTTGTTTTTTTTATGAAATCATTGGCAAAAGTTTGCTTTTCAGTGAAGGGAAAGAAGCAGGAAATGTCAGTGAACGAGCTCAAGCTATTTATTCCTGTGTGTGCTTTATTTAGACTATGGTATATATAATGTGGGAGTCTGGAAACATGAATTGTGGCTGATGCCAGCAGAGCACTCGGAGCTGCTGCTGTGGCCACTCTCATTTCTGCACTCTGACGTTTGTTTGCAGAATGCAGGGTCAGGTGTGCTTTCGTTTCTGGTTGGCTTTTGTTTTCTCAGGGTTAACCATTCAGGGGAAGAATCTGTAAGCAACAATCCCTCACATCTCCTCCTTTTCATTGATGTACAATGCTAATGGTAATTAAATTATCATTTAATGTGAATACATTTTCCCACGTATTTTCAGAGCCCTTTAGGCAGATTCATCAGGTGAAAGCAATCAAATGAAGCAATTTTTGTCTAAGGAAGGAGTTAGCACACTGCAAAAGAGTCTTTATACAGTACCTGGAATGTGTTGTTTCCTGAAGGGTAGAAGGTTCACCGAGTCAAGTTTGTTGAGCACCATGCTGACCTCAGTTAGTGGCAGCCTTCCTGCACCTTTTTAGTGGGATATCACTTAAATGCTCAAGAAGTGCTCAGGACAGTGCTCCTTGGGCAGTAGAAAGACATTATTACAGTAAGGTAGTGGCTGACCATGCAGAAATTCTGAAAGAGTATTGCTAGTTTTGATTGTCCATAAAAATAGTTCGAAAAAAATTTCTTTCAAAGAGCTCCAGTGTTGGAAGAGAGTGTTGATGACATGAATTACAAGTTCACAGCATTTGGTGTTTTTTTCTGTAAATGTGTCCCTACTTTGTGCTGTTGGCAAGACATTAGTCTGCATGAGCCCAAGCACTGGCAGGAAAATTACAGGCTGTGAAGTAGGTGATAAAAAAGCCTGCCAGTAATCAGTTGTTACATTCCTTAGAGAACTGTGAGTAGAACTAACTCCTCTCTGTTATTTTACTTGCTGGGCTGTCTCTGCAGGCTTATAATTTTGGTCTGCAGTAATCACACAGTGTTTCAGTGGGTAGGACTGGATCACAGTGTTTGCACACACAAACACAGAACCCTAACATGTACACCTGGCACACCTGCACTTCAAACATGTGTCTCCTTTCAGTTCTTCCAGAGATGGGTGCAAAGTGTCCTCGTGCTATGGTCGTGTTGTTTTGCCAGAGACACAAGTGATACAAATGCACAGGGGTGCTTCTAATAACTTGGTGAAAATGAGGACACGGTGTTTTGATTCTTTAGCTTTGCTTTTGTTGTGTTCCTTACTAGAGGCAGCAAATATGAGATATGTGTTTCATTGAGCAGAAAACTTTATTAAAATAAACAAATGGAGCCCATGGCCAGTCTTTTTATCTAGCCAGCTTGGCTGCAGATGGGCTTGTGCTGTTTTCTCTCCTCATATCAGAAATTAATTTAGTCATGAAAGATAAGGGGGCTGTGCCAGTTTCCTGGTGTGCTCAGTAATTTATGATGAATAAATATTTCTCTACCTTCATTTTTTTGTATACTTGATTTTGCCCAGCCTTTGCTAGCGTTCTAAGTTCATTATCTGTGCAAATGAAGAATATTTAGTTGTCTTTGTCAACCCTAATCTCCTTCCTTGACTCAAGGATTTCTTTCCTTAGCACAGTTCACTAAAAAAAGGTGGTTTTTTTCCTTTACTGGGGAAAAAGTCCAAGGAAGAACCTAGAAGACTTCTTTACTTTGTCTTTGCTAATATTGCTGGAGAATAACTGAGTGTAATGGAAATAATGTCAACTTCCAGAGTGAGGGAGCTCTTTCAGGGTTGATCCAGAAATGGGAACAAGAGGAAATGGGAACAAGAAAAAACTGTTGGCTGTTCCACTAGTATCAGCAATTGCACTTGGCATTTCTTGTCCTGCAGTTTCTGAAGGTGTCTGTAGTTTCTCACAGGTGCTCTTGCTATTTTTTGTGAGCATTGGAATCGGGATGGGTAATTCAATATACAAATCCATTGAGTGCAGCTCTCTCTCTGTTTTCTTCTCTTGAAATCACATTGCTTTTGCATTGTGATTTCGCAATCACAAGCTTTTTATACCAGGCTTGAAAGGAATGGGATTTTTTGGATAGTGATGAGCTAGCTGTGAACTTACTGCGCTGAAGTGAAGCTAATTCTCCTGAGGATGAGAGGGCTCTTAAAAGCTGGGTGTTTAGGAGTGCATGTTTAGGTCAACATCTCAAAAACATTTTATAAGGGTGCAGATAAATGAGGTTGAACATGCACATGTTCCTCAACACATTATTTGCACCTTTGCATCCTGTGGTTGTGTTGCAGTAATCCATTCACTTTCCTGGCAGGGTTTCTGACATGGTTCCTGTGACTTCAGGAGGCTGCAGCAGTTCCTGCTTCCCATTTTACATGTAAATGCTTCGTTGCAGTGTGTGTGGGCAATCCACAGTATCCCATTTAGTACTTCGTGGTTGTATCCACAGTGCTGTATTTAGTGCTTCACAAAATCAGTGCTCAAGCTACATACAGTTACAGTTTCATAAAATCATTGTTTTGAAAGAGAGGTGGCCTAAGCTTTTTTTTCTAGTTTTTGCAGGAACAGAATAAAATTGATGCAGCCTCTCTGAAGGGGAAGGAATGCATTTTAAATTGAGCCTTTTTTATTTGTCAATTCTTATGTTCAGTCAGTGCTCAGCTTACTAAGGGTTAAGTTGCTCTAGAAGACACTGAGGTGAGGACTTCTAAATTTGGGCTAGGTGTAAATCATTTTGCAATTCTTCTTGTCAGTGATTTTAACCTTCCAGTGTCACTGACACTCAAATGCAATTTTCACATTTGGTGGGTGTTTGGAAGCCAAGTGAAAATTGCTGGAGGTTCTGAAGATGTGTCATGTTGGTTAAAGCTGTTAACAGGAAACTGAGCAGGGAAAAAACAAAGAGAGCTCTGTAGCCAAAATCCCTACCAACAAACAAAAACAGGATGGATGCGAAACTGGCTCTCTGTTTATTATTTTAGAGCTGGTTGTTCGTTAAAACTGACTTCCTGCAATTGTTCCCAAAACTGATGCATTATGTGTTTTTTAAGAAATAAGTGTGCTGGAGACTTTGGCTTCCATGGAAGATGGGCTTTATTGATTTCAGACAGTAGGAAACAGATAATTTAATTAGCACTTTAAAGGGAATTGTCACTGGATTTGCTGTGATACCTTTTCTCCCCTTTCTATTTACCACAAAACAGAAATTGTAAAGCTTCAAGAGGTAACTGGTTTTGTCTGCCTCCTTCATTTGGTGCTCATCAAACAAATCAAAGCTGTTGTAATCTCTGGTTTTCCCATAATAAATTTGGGATTTTTAGGCAGTATTTCTCTGTCACGTAATGTAACCAGGCATACTTGCTCTTGCAGTAAAGTCAGAATTTCAGTTCTTCCTGACTGTGTGAAACATGGATTCTAAAACACCTGTTTAGAGATGCCAAGGAACCTGCCAAGAATCTCTTCAGCACTGAGATGGTCTTGAGTTTGGGACTGGCAGGTCTTAGGGAATGTAGGAAGAACTTGCTGTCACCCTGAAGACTGTGGTATTTCATTTTGGGCAGGCTCTGAACCTGTGTGTTCACTAAAACAGCAACAGTCACACTAAAATTAGAGTGACCAAAGACCCTTTGGCAGGGGTGGTTCAGCTTCCCCTGGCTTAGCAGGCCTGACCTGCAGCATTGCCTTGCACAGTTGTTTCTTAATCCAGTAAGTGCTGAGAAATAGGAGGTGGAACAATGTGTTTGCTACAGGTTTGGTTAAGGAGTGACTCTTATCAATTCTGATGGTCTCTCTCTTGCAGTTTTGGAACCCTTATTGCCATTGGAGTTACTGTTTGTGCTGTGATTGTCATTACTATTATTCTGTGCCTCACCTGTTCCTGTTGCTGTCTGTACAAAGCATGTCGAAGACCACGGCGTAAGTAGCTCTAAATTTATTTGCTTTTTCACTTCTTTGAATAGGACTTTTTTTTTTGGTTATCCCTCCTGGAAAATTGTGTTCGTATAAGAGGTAAAAATACTCTGCTCAGAAGTTGCAAATACCTAAATATCAAAAATAAGCATTTAAGCCACTTCAGAATATGAAGTTGCAGAGATACATTCTGGGATATTGTCTGAGCATTTAGAAATTCTCTTCCCTCATGCCGTGTGTGTGTGGGGGGAGGTCTGGGAGTTGTTTGGGTTTTTTTTAGGGACCACCAGCACTAACCACGTTCCTTTTCCTTGCCTGTAGCTGTGGTGACCACTGCCACCACGACGGTGGTTCACTCTGCCTATCCCCAACAACCAGCAGTGCCACCCAGCTACCCAGCAGCTCCATACCAAGGCTACCAGCCCGTGGCTATCCAGCCCCAGCCAGGGATGCCTGTGGCTCCCTACCCTGCTCAGTACCCTCCCCCTTACCCCATGCAGCCTGCAGGACCCCCAGCTTACCATGAAACTGTTGCAGGTAAGGCAGCACCGGGTGCTTCTTCATCTCTTAAACACCTAAAGAGCTCTGGAGAAAATCTTGTGTTGTTCACATCTGTTACTTTCTGTGGTTGTGTTAATACAAGTGTAAACAAATCATATGAAATTCAAGTTATGGTGGATGCTGTTTTTCACCCTGGTGGAAATTTCCCTATCACTGTTTCTGTGCTAAGCATTGCCAGAGGAGGTGTGAGCTGGAGCTGTACTGGCAAAGTTTGGCAATGTGTGGGACTGTCAGCAGATCCAGTAGAACCTTTTCCTAATTCAACTGACATTTAATTTTAAAATCAAAGCCAATTAACATATATATACATATATATGTATGTATACATGAATTGGATGTTTCCACATTGCCTTTCTAATCTAATATTTGCTAACTCTATTCTCTAAGAGCATGTAGTGACAGGACAAGGGGGAATGGATCCAAACTAAAAAGACAGTAAGTTTAGATTAATTATTAGGGAAAAATTGTTTGCTGTGAGGTTTGTGAGGCACAGGTTGCCCAGAGAAGCTATGGACACATATTTGCAAGTGTCCAAGTCTGGTCTGGATGGATCTCTGACCAACTTGGTCTCATGGAAGGTGTTCCTGCCCATGGCAGCAGGCTTGGAAGGAGAAGTTTGTTGACAACTTGCAGTTAGAATTATCAAAAACATTTTTCTTCAGCTTCCCTTCTTTCACAGCATTGTTTTCATGCAGCCTTATTTGTTGCAATGCCTAATTCCCACTTTTTCTGGTAATAGCTGTTGTCTGAACGATTGGCTCCTGGCAGCTCAGAGGGGCCAAAATGGGGCTGTTACCTGCAGGATCTTCAAGCCCTCTTACAAACATCACTGTTCATCCTTTTAAATAACAAAGTGTTGTCCTGACTAGTAGATAATATCCTTAGAAAGTAAATTCCAGGACAACTCGAATAAAAATGGCTGGAAGCTTTGCAGTTAGAAATTGTATGTTAATAATGTGCAAACCAGCCCCACATGTGAAAACTCTGACTTGGCAGAACTGTTGACTCTCTTGTTCTGTTACAAATGCCAAAGAAGCTGTGGGTTTTACAGGATTATGCCAAAGTGCTTTGGCTTCATCTTTTTCACATGAAGAAGCCAATAAATAAGTCTCTTCACATCTCCTATTCTCTGGTTTCTAAGGCTGTTGCTGCTTTGTTATTCTTAAAACAGTGTTGTATTTTGGTTTTTTTTCTGGGAACATACCAAAGCACTTTCCATGTGGGCAGCTGAAAATGCCTCACAGCGAGAGTTATTTTCTTCATTTCTCCTGCATGTTAACCAAGGAGCAGGCTCTTAATTAGGTCACATGCCAGGGAAGAATACCTGCTCTGCCACACAGGAGCCAAACCCACTCACTTTACAAGATCAGCAGAAGATAACCACACTTGCACTTTCCAGGGATCTGATCAGGTGCTGCTTGAACAAACTTGTGCTATTTGACAGACCTGAAAATGAAGATGCCACTTGAAAGCAGCTTTTCTCAGAACAGTAGGAAATAAGGACCTCTTCCAAGGGATATAAATCAAAGTCTTTCATGTGCTCATTAGTGGTGGGATGCTTTTTCCCTTTCAGTTTACTTTCTTCATTAATTCTCTACACCTACCAGGAAAGCATTTTCCCTGAAGGGAATCCTAAGAGGATTTCTCTAGTCCTTTTGCCTGGTGGTTTGTTTTTTCTCAGCACATTATCAAGTATATCCTGTTGTATGTGCACTCCTGACTTCCACTCTCTCTTTTTTTTGGATCAGATCTGTTCCTTTTTTTCATACTAGGTTCTCCTCTGAAAGCTACTCATGCGCATTTAGCATCAAAAAAACCCCAAAGCCAACAAGGAACAAAGGGTTTTGCAATCTTGCTCCTGAAATGCAGATGTTTTGTGAGTGAACAGAAACTGTTTTCAAGTCCAATTAAGATACTGGCTAAGTTGAACCTCTTAACGGTGTGCTCAAAACAGAAATTCCCATTTTATATGCAGAATTCAGAAAGTACATTTTACAAATCTGGTTTTTTTTTGTGTTTTGCTTTTGCAGCTGGTGCTGGAGCCCCTTACCCCACTCAGCCTCCTTACAACCCTGCTTACATGGATCCTCAGAAGCCCACCTATTGAAAAGCTCTTCTACTGTGCTTCTGCATACAAAACTTTCCAAAATATAATTTGTTCTGTTTACACCATGCACCTGTACTATATTTTTCTGGAAGACAACAATCTTTTGTCTAAGCAGAGTGAAAATCAGTTCAGTATCTTTTTTTTTTGTGCTTCAAGGAAGGAGTATTTTTCTTGCAGAAGTTAATTTATACCTCAAGTAAATACAAAAAGAGATTTTGCTCTAGATCCAATGAGAGAAGCATGAAGAAGGAAATACAGAACCACAATAACATTTGCAATAATTTTGAGAGGAATGGTCTAATATGAGCATTGTCAAATACCCAAAGCTGTAGCAATCTTTTGCACAGTATTAAAATGTAAAAACCTCTAAGAAACTACCTGATACATGTTATGTAAGTTCTGCCTGTTTTGAAGCTACTATTGTTAGGTGAGCTACCATTTAATACATTTCATTACCATTCAAAAGGGAATTTTTCTTTTTTGCAACATATTTACCTTTGGTGAGGGGTAGCAAACCATGTTTAATTGCCTTTGAACTAGTTCTAAATATCACCAGTTGGTTATTTCCTTGTTTTATGTCCCAGTTTTCAGGTTTATAAACTATGCCTTCATTGGGTGTTATAGCTAGAAATTAACAGACTCTCTGCCACTTAATGGACCAAATAGATGAAAAGCTGAAACCCTGAAAATTCTTCATAAAAACTATTGGATGAGTATTTCTTGTTCAGGTATTACAGGACAAGCTTGCTTCAGCCATCTGTTGTTGATAAGTTTGGAATTAAAATCAGCCCCTTAATCACATGTTAAGCAGAAGTACCTTGGCAGCATTCAGTCCTGCCTCATCACAGGGAAGGAATTTATTTTACAGGAGAGTTGGGATGTCAGCACAAGATCGGGGTTTTCAGATGCTCAGGGTTTTTCCACTGTCTCTTGTGGGAAATGTAGGTGGCAGGAACCTAAGAATTCCAGACCTTTATAAACCCAGTCAGCATTAGAAAAACAATATTCTGAGTGAGGGGACACAGTGGGGATTAAAGCTCCCTTTTGTCTTCAGCATTCCCATAAAGCTGAGCAGAGAATGAGGAGCCAGGGAAAGGAAGGATTTGGTCACAGCCAGGTAAATGTATTTTTAAGAAGGTAATGCTCATGACTATTACCACTACTGAGGATTTAGGCTCTATGAATCTTCTTTGCTCAAACAAATAAAGCGGGGGGTTTTTTCACTGTCCTCAACAATTCTGTCTTTTCCAACATTGAAATGCAATTTGTTGTTTTTTCTCATAGAACTGTGTAGTTATTTGCATGTATCACTGTGACATAATCAGTGAAATAATTTTAACATATCTTTTACACTGATTTTACTTTTTTAGAGAGGCCATTGAGCCATTTGTCTTGTGATGCTACACTCGGAGTATATTATTGTTTGGTGGCATTGTTTTACCTCACAGAGTGGATGGAAATTGCTGCTGTCAAAGGCAGCCTTGTTCCTCTTCCTGATTTTTTTATTCTATTTCTTGATTAGTCAGATTCTTTTTTAAAAAAAGTTTTCAGGGCATTTCAGAAGAAACTTGTAGAAAGTTTTGACATTGGGGTTCATGACAGCCTGTGTCCCTCTGTTACACCTCTCTGAGTGTTGAATAGCATGAAATGGGACCAAGAGGCTCTCACAGAGCATGTGTCCATGTAGCCTGTCTGTGTGTTCCTCCTCTTTCCTGCCTCATCAGCTGAGAAATTGGACAAAACTTCATTACCCTGTCAGGTGTTACATGGGAACAACCAAAAACGGATGGTGTCTCCTGTATGGAGGAGGAAGTGCTGCCTTAGAAGTCTGGAGTGTGGGAGGGCACTGAATAACTACAGAAATAAATCCCTTGCTCTAGATCCTACCCCTGGTGTGCATTCATGGCGAGGAGGGCAGAGATTGTTCCAGCACCTTTGCTGTCCTGGGTGGAGCCAGGGAGAGCACAGGTACAGCATCCTGAGGTTGTTACTGTGCCCTGCTCTTCATGCCCCTGGTGTGACAAAGGGAGCAGTTGGTGGCAGTCACGGTGTCATGTTTGGGTTGTGAGAGGAAATCTGAAATTTCGTGGCAGGTTGGCTCAGTCATCACTGCTGAGGAGATGGGAGGGAAGTAAGGTGTCAGCAATAACAGACACACCCAAGTGGGAGGTTTTGGGGTGGAAGTTGTACAGACCAAATAGATGGTCCTGAATTGCCACTGCTCTTTTTGAGGGGAAATGAGGGGTAAGGTTAAGGAGCCTGAAAAAGGACACGTGCAAATGATAACTAAATACTAGTGGAGAGGGCAATCATTAATGTACAAGGAACTGCTTTTGCAGTACTAACTCACTTACAAAACTTACTGAAAGAAAACAGTCCAGTTCACAATTAATCGGATGATTTCTTATTGTTAGAGCATTAATCATCATTAACAATGAGGTGTAGGACCAAATTTTATTTGGTTCTTGGCCTGAAGCCTTGTTGGAGCTTGTTTTCAAATGCTGAAGAGAATGGGATGGTTACAGAACAGGTGGAGATGATCCATAAGTTTTCAGTTTAAGCACTGCTGATGTGTCAATCCCAGTAGGTGTTTTCTTCATGTCACACTTGTTCTCCACAGTGCTGTAGGGAGGGGGAGGGAGCTAAGACTTTAAATGTTGATACATCTTATTTTTTTTTTAATTCTGTAAGTGCCTTTGTTTCAGAAATGTTTTGTGAAATTAAAGACAGTAGAATATTGAATTTACTAGGTAATCATTGTTGCTTTTGTTACATACTGTAACCTCGCTTTGTATGTTGTTTGTAGGTTAAACATAAGTATTCAAACCAAATGGCATAAACTCTATGCACCTTTGTAATAAACGCAGTGTTTGAAGTACATCCTGTCAACTTGGTTCTTTTAGCCTCATTTTAAGTATTATTTAGGAGATGTGTCTGCAAAGCTTCATTTTCCTTCATGTGTTTGACACCTCGGGTTACTGAGTGTACTTTAGGTCACCTTGTATCATGAATGTCACTTTTGGAGGTGGAGACTGAAGCCTAACCAAAATTACAGGTTACAACATAAAGCAAGACAGTATGCTCCTGAATGATCCTCTGACAGGCTGCTGCCAAGCAGATCCGAAAGGATTGATTCTGAGGAAGTCTGTAATTTCATTAAAGATATCTTCTCAACCTGTTCAGACTTGTGTGTTGACTATTATGCTTCATTCATCAGTTTGACCAATTCAGCATGAGGTAAGTGATGCTTTCACCTTTATCTGGATTTTGCTGATGTATTTGTGTATTTTATAGTTTTGATAAAAATGCTTTAGAAAGGTTGTATTCATGTCCCTCACTCATTAGTCTTTGACTTGAAAATATTTTCTTTGAGCAGGTCAAGAGTACTCTTTATATGACACTATGCAGTGGTAAATTGGTGTTTAGAGTATCAGCATTATTATTAAATTGCCAGCTAGTTCTAATGTATTTAAAAGAAAAACAAAGGGAGAAGCAGAGAAATTAAAAAAACCAAACCCACTAACACCCAATCAGAACACCACAATAATTGGGTGGATTTGTAGTGTTACTTCTTCAGTTTGTTGGAGTCTCAGTTGCAGGCTGATAATGTTTTGGTGATGCAATAGAAATAATTTCACTTCCAGTTTTATTTCACATTTTCTCTTAGTTGACTGGAGGCAGCAAACAAAACGTATGTACCTAAAAACCTGAATCTAGAAAGCATACAATTAATATTTGGGCTAAAGATGACATGAGAAAATTGCAGTTATTTATGATTATTTTGTTGGCACTGCTTCTTAGTTCATTTCTTCCTGTTTTCCCATGACTTTTAGCAGGTGCACCTATGGAGTTTTGCTGAGTTTGAGAAGTGACAGGCAGAGAAATGCCCAGAGGAAAGCTGTGTACCTTCCCCTGTCTCTGCACATGGGAGCAGAACCTTCTTCTGAGGAGCAGAACCTGGGTTTTGATTAAAACCTGAGATTCCCTTAAGGAGCACACAGGGTTTCAAAGGTACCTTCACTCTTTATTGCAGCAAAATGTCATACAGGAGAGCAAACTGCTGAACTGAAAAGCTGAGAGCCCAGGGTTAGGTGAGGAATACTGCTGCTTATGTTTTCATCATGTTAAATCAGCAGTTGTCTATGGAAGTGTGAGTTTTTTAAGAACAAAACTTGGCATGCATTTAAAACTCATGGCAGGGTTGTGTGGGAAGAGCTGGACACACAGGAGGGGAAAAACTTTAGTAATTATTGCCAAACAAGCAATTCTTGCCTGTTTTATTTTTTCCAATCACGGAAACTCAGTATCATATCTCAGCACTTGTAATAACTCACCAGATTTGCTTTAGCCAGTGGTTTAGGACCTGTTTTTTCCCTTTGGTTATTATTTGACCTCATCTAGTTGTTTTTGCAACCTGAATCACAGGAACCTGGTCATATTTACAGCTTTTCAGTGAGCCATATAGGACAGGAAAAAAGTGCATGAGTTAAACCTGTCAGAGGTGAGGGAAAGCTGAAGAAAATGTCACTTTATCCTTTCAAGTGGTTAGGGCTCCTCTAATGATGGAAGTATCTCCTCTGCAAGGGCACCCCCACTCAGGGCCAGTTAGCCATTATAAAATAACTTCTGATATCCCATTTCCCTTACTGCAGTCAAAATAACTTTTAAATTAGCTACTGATTTCATTCTTTCACAGCCATTTCATTCTAACATTTCTTGCTCCTACAGAGGGATTTGTGGTTCACTTTCCAGTGGTACCTTGCCTGGAATGAGGCAGGATGTCCTCTACAGAGTTCTGGACAGGGGTTGCAGCTCAGCTGTGCTGTAAAAAAGGTTCTTTAGCAAAACAAATTGTTCATTCTCAAAACACCAACCTACAACATGATTAATGCATGAACTAAAACATGACTGTTACCTCTGTTAGGACACTCCAGAGACATTGGTTATTACATTCTGACCATATATGAAAATAAACTCTTTCCTCTGGATATTTTCAGAAGCAGGTTAGCCTCTGAGCACCTGTTGCACTGACAAACTTCAGGACTGTTTTCAGGTTAGTCTGTGCTCCACAGTGCTGGCAGTTACACTTCAGGCTGTGAAGGTGTTAGCCCTTGCTTTTGGAGGTACTTTGATAAACTTCAGCATCAGTGGCTTTGTAGATCTTTGTAGAGCTCACAGATCACCTTTTCTTATCAGTCTGCTAAATTATAATCAACAAAGTACATTTTTTAACAATTTACTCTGGATGTGGAAGTTTGCTTTTGCTGTTACATTCACAGCAGATAACACAGCCTGTGCAGGCAGAACTGCATTTGACCTTAGTTGTTACCATTTGGCCATTACAGCCATAAATAACACTGCAGACATATAAACATTCAGTGGTTAGGATTACTTTGTTCTTATAATTTAGCACAGGCTTTCAAGCAGTAGCTCACACTGGTGGGATTAATATGAATAAACTCAGTTCAGGTCAGGGATGTTGTGTGCTACAGGATCAGGTATTTTGTATTTGCCATCTTCACCTGTGTCAGCTTGGTTTAAAAAGATGGCATTTTGAGGCCTGACATGACACAAAGCAGTTGCTTGGCTTCTCTTTGGGAGTTTGTTTCAGCTGGGGGCTGGATGAGCTGCAGAGGCCCCTTCCAACCTCACCAAGTCAGTGATTGTGCAAGGTGTAGAATTGAGCAGGAAAAAGCAGCTCTGTTGAGCTCAGCTTTCATTCCCACAGGCAAGGAAGCAGATGGGTGGCTGCTGCTGAGGAATGTGATTATCATGTGTAGAACATGCCTGGTGGCTTTCCTTTGCTCAGTACTTCATTGTTCAGTCCTGTGCTGTGCTTGATGCCAGAGTAAATTGCTTTTCTCAGTTAATACGGAGGCACAGCTTATCTGTAACATGGTGGGGAAGTGCAAACTGGCTGTGGAAAAGCTGCTATGCTGGGAATTCTTCAGGGAGTGAAGAACTGATGCTTAGGCATAATCAGCTGTTGCATACATTATTCAATCTTTTTAATCCTGAGAAAAATTCCAGGAGAATGTAAGAAGGGAAGAATTACTGATGATCAACACAACCTTAAAATAATCCTGACAAGGTTGGTCACTGTAAATGTCTTAAATAATGAATTATGGTGGTTCTTATAAGTATATTTTTGACTTTTCTCTTTAGGAGTACAGCCTCATTTTTCCTTAGGAATGTGAACAGACAATGCCTTCAAATTTAAAAGCTATGGTTTAATTTCACAATACCATGATGTTACTGTAGTTCCTGCCAGTCACAGTGTGGGGGGTTTGGATCTGTTTGGTTTGTGGAGCCTGGGTTGTGCTACTTTGAAGTCCAGAGTTGAGAGAAAACTCAGTGAGAATGTGAATGTACATGTTTGGGTGTTGTCTGTTAGAGGGGGTGAATGGGAGGGGATGCAGAGCCAGGAGGAAACAGTCAGGAATTTCCCACCAGTTTTTTTTCACAGATACTCTTCTGTTTATATAAAGTTTAGCAATAATCTCTTCTCCCTTCTTCCAGATTGCCATACACACACCCTTTAGATGAAGCCAGGAATTTTTTAAACAACTTTTTATAACTGGATTGCTCCAACAGTTTGGTATTCCTTAACTGGTTTTTGTCCAAACTCTTAACAGTTCATTTGGTCTGTTCACCCAAATGGGTTAAATGTCTCTTATCTCTATAAACTCAAATTGTTTAGAGAAATTAAGTGGTGAGAACAGATGGCAGACCACTGCATTTTGGGTATTTGAGGTACTGTGACTCTGATATCTTTGTTGGGACAGCTCTAAGGTTGCCCCTCACAGCAGGCTCATGGCCAGATACTGCTTTGCCACAGGTCCTGCTCATTGGACTGTTCTTAAAGAATTATCTTAATGTTTATTTTGCTTTTGAGGAAGGGCTTTTATGTGCACGTTCCAGCTCTTCTAATTCTGAAGACCAGGAAATGCTGTTTAGTGGTTGTTTTCCCCTTTTTATTTTTTCTAGTTGCTTTTTTTAGTTGCTTACTTACTTATTTTACATGGACAAGTCAAATGTTTTTTATCACACCAGCCTCTGCAGCATGTCTTGTCCAGGGCCCTGGTGGCAGTGCCAGGGTTGTGACCATGCAAGCACACACAGATTCAGAAGGCTCTGCTGCTCTGTGCCTGTGCATCCTTCCCTGGTGCATTTCAGCAGGAAGGTGGCAGTTTCCAGATGCTACAAGGGATTTGAAACCTGTTACTGAGAGGGGCAGTTGGCAGCTTGTGTTTCACAGGAACAAGCTGGCCCTGCCTGCTGCAGCTGCTGCTCAGAGAGGAGGAGGCTGAGCCCAGGCTGGGGCGAGGAAGGAGCTTTGGCCCTCAGGAGATGCTGGATTATTATCCTGGTTCTTCCTGCATAGGCATTTCTGGGAAAGTTCTTTTCCAAAGCAAGAGCCAGGAGCTTGCTGAGCACACTGGAGTGAGCTCTTTGCTCCAGGGCAGGTCCCAGCCTGTTTGGGCATGACAAGAGACCTGAATGTTTCCCAGTTTTCCAAGGGCTTCCTTCCCGCTCTCATATGGTCTCTTGTCCTCCTGGTTCCTGGATCCAGGCTCTTTCTTAACCTGGTCCCTGCTGAAAATTGAAAAAAGCTCTCCCTCCTATCTAAAACCACAAACCTGTGGGCTCATTTGAAAAACACTCACACCCTTTTTAGGGTCTGAGGCTCAGCTGGTGACCTACAGCCCAGTGTGACAGTGAGTGAGGGTCATGCACACTTCAAAGCTCTTCCTCCAGTCTTTGGTGCAGAATCCTAGAAATGAGATGCTCCTTCATCTTCACTATGACCAAAACTCCCAGTCATTCTGCACATTTAAATATCCTTCTGTTGCCCAGGATGCACTCCAACAGTACCATCTTACTCTTTTAAGGGGAAATAAAGAATGTAGGTTCTAGTATTTTTTCTTTTGGCATCTCAGTAATTACAGTTTCAGAGGATTCAGGAAATTGAGTGAGCTCAGGTGACCAATCATCAGCAAGAAATTCAAAGCCCTGTAGTGAGCAGCCAACTCTTAAGTTATTTCTAGAAGTGTTTTTAAAATCACCATAAAGTATTTACTAATATCAACAATTTGAAAATTCTGGAAGTCACACAAGGAAGTGGTACAGCTATAAAAGAAACAAGTGTGTTCAAAAGGCTTTCATATGAATGCAGTGATGTGAAACACCTTGGCACATTCAGCATCAGAAATTCAGCTGCAGTCACAGCAAAATAGAGAATAGAGAGAAATTTCTATTCCACTCACAGAAGTTTCATATGGGATGAAATTCATAACCAGAACCAGTCTTAAGCCACTGAGTGGATTTGCACAGCAGCATCACTCTCATCAAAATTCCTTTCCTTTCAGCTACATTTAGATGGCACTGAAATAATTACAACAAAGAAGCGTGTCTTAATTGTGCTGTGTTTGAGTGCAACCCAAGATTATCACTTAATAGGATGATTCAAAGTTCACATTTACACTGGCAATGAAGATTCAGATGAGAAAGGACAGAGATCTTTGCTGTTGGCTAGCTGGAGTCTATTCCTTGGTCTTCTGGCTCAGGAGGATACAATTCATCCAAAATCAGCTCTACAACAAAAAGGAATAATGTTTCAGAAACTGATTTTTTTTTTACTTGATACAGTATAATTATAGCTGGTATAGCTATAGCACTTCAGAACACACTGATGGTAGAAGACTACAGCAAGTATAATTTGTGAAGGTTCCACGCAAACAGGCCTTTTTTGTCACACAAACTTCTCCCCCTCTTTTCTTTAATGCTGATTTTAGGGACACCTTCCACTGTCCCAGGGTCCTCCAAGCCCCATCCATCCTGACCTTGGACACTCCCAGGGATGGGGCAGCCACAGCTTCTCTGGGTACCCTGTGCCAGGGCTTCATCACCCTCACAGGGAAGAATTTCTTCCTAATAACCAATCTAAACTCCCTCTAGAGGTCTGAGCAACAACCAGCTGTGGTACTTGTAAAAAGAGAAAATACAGAAGTGAAATTTTTATTTCTGCAACATGGAAAAAAGCCACTTGACTGGTTTTTACCTTCAGAGGCACTCAGTTTTTGAGTCTTTTTGAGAATGGCTCTTATGCCTGGCATGGCTTGGTCATATTGATGGAGAACTTCCAAACAGTGTTCGTGGAACAGTTTATCTTTCTGAGACAGGCTGTGCAAGAGTAAAACAGCATCCCGTAAAAACTGAATAACTTGTTCCTTGTGTGCACACAAGCTGCTCTCAGCTCTTCTAATCTGCATCCACTGTCTGTGCAACATCACAATTAGTGCCTTAACCACCTGCAAGAGGAAAAACAGCGCCTCAATACACAAAGCAAAAATACAGGAGCAGAAAACATTTCAATATGAACTTTACTGCTTAATCTCTGAACTTTCAAATTTCAGAGTATTTTCTAGGAAGCCAAATCAAGCTTCCTAGAAGGTGGCATCTTCCAAAGTAAAGGAGAGTTGTTTCCCTACAGCAAAAAAACAAAACAAAAAGGGGGCAAAAAGCAATTTCAGCATTGAGTACTTGGGAGTTCTCAGCAGGTTAAACTGGGGGGCTGTGTGGACGTACCTCAAGGTTGCACTGACAGTCTGTGCCAGGAAATAAAACTGCTGGTCTGGAGCACCACATGCAGCGTGTCAGGAGCCTGACTGTCTGTTACAAACACAGACTGTGTTAGAGTGAGGGCTCAGTTGCAAATAATGAGAGGTAAAAACGATAATTCATTGCTAGTTTCAAAAATGGTGCTGCTTTTTTTTTTCCTTTACCCTTTTATACAAGCTTTTTTCCCTGTAAAACTTCACAGAGACAGAATTTGCCTTGCACAGAAACCTTCTCAGCTTTCTGATGAGAGGTTGATAAAGTCAACAGTCTTTAACTCACTGCATACAAATAATGTGTCTAAACTTAATAGAACAGGGCAGGAAATGGCATAATGGAAATGGTTCAAAATTCTTTAAAATGAGGGAAGTAGGGCAAAGAGAACCTCAAACAAGTCCCTTCTGTCTGTACAAACAACACAAATTAGGTTTAAAAGCTATTCTTTCTATATATACCCATGACTACTAGACAGCAAGATACCATTTCCATTGAATACAAGGAATATGAATCTTAAATCACTACAAAATGCCTTTAAAATGTAATAAATACAATCAAAATGAAACACAGATCTTGCTTCTTTTTAGTCTTCTATTGATCTAAAAGCAAAGTAAAGCTTAGTGCTCAATGTCTGCAGCCATCCTAGGATCTTCCTTGGTTTTTCCAGTGACTTAAAAGACTCCTATGACCAATGCTCTCTTTAAGGATGTTACTGATTCAGTTGCAAGCAGGTCCTTTCAAAAATCAGTGTAATCCCTTACTGCAAGCCCATACTTGCAGTTTTGTATTTCAACTAGAGAAAGAACTTGTTTTCAGACAATTTGTGCACTGTCCTGCTCCTCCCACTCCCCCAACTGGAAGGAGAAGGAAAGAGCACAAGGACACTCAGCTGTGGTTACCTCTTGATCCAGCTGAAGCCAAAGCTTTTCAGATGCTGATTTATCTGGTCTTGATGTTATGTACATATAGAGTGCAAGGAGAAGGCAGGTGTCTGAAACAGAGAGAACTTTATTCTTTTCCCAGCCAGCCGCTTGTTCATGACAAAAATAAATTCTGTCAGGCAAGAAAACATTTTGAGTGCTATCCTAGGACTAGTGGTACCTTGTTTTACTTCACACGTATTCAGCAATGCTGAGAAAACAAATATCCTTAAACTTTATATTTGCTTTTGTGGTAATCCTGTCCTGGTTCATTCATAAGGAATTGAAAAGACACCATTTATCACGCAGAACAACTGAAATGCCTAAAATCAACAGTGCCATGAGCACAGATAAATTTTAACATCAAAACTCCTCAAAAGCCCTTTTTTTCTCCTCATCAACCTTACATACACAATCTAGAAAATGTTTTTTAAATGGCTATCAAAAGCACTGCTTGTAGACAGATACCACAAGACAAATACTCTCCAAATCATAACTAGAAAAGAAGCTTTCAGTTAACAAAGCATGCTTTTTTGCCTTCTGGGGTTCCAGCACCAGGAGCAAGGGCTCTTTTCATCACTTTTAGGCATGGTAACAGTTCTGTGTGTCCTGCAGTCTTTTACCTGAATGAGAACACAGCTGAGCAACCAGCAGGTGGTGCTGAGCAAGAGCCCCCAGGAGCCTCACAGTCAGCAGCACAGCAGGCAGGGGGGTCTCGGGACACAGGCAGCGCTGCAGGACCTGGCCACTCAGTAAGTGCTGGAAACTTCAAAACAAAACTTACTTAGAAATGGGAAGTGTAGTTGCAAGTTGAAAATACCCTATTTTTTTTGCAGGCAGCATCAAAATTTGTACCTTTTTAGCTATTCAGAACATACCCAATCTCAAATTATCCATCATAAATACAAAGTATGCAGAAAAACACTGTAACTTTGGCAATCACTCTGCAGCTCATACTGGCAGTTTTACCTTTGCTTTCCTTTCTTACCTTTTCTTACCACCCAAAAAACCCCCCAAATTAATGTTATGGCTATTCTGATCAACTGCATGTGGCCTTAAGAAGCTTCTTCACTTTCAATGAAGCAACAGCATCTGCTTCATATGAACATCATCAGCAAACTTGACACTGATCAAGGGTGATTATTACACTCATTAAAAGCAAAGGCAATAGAAAGATCCTCAGCTGCTTCTCAGAGGGGATCTGAGATGTGATTTCTCTCATACATGGCACAACTTGTACTGAAAGCTGCCCAGATGAGTTTCATCAGAGAATGAAAACTGATAAAGAGCAGACTCTGAAATAATTGTAAAGCTATTACTGACTTACTTTATTAACAAGTCCATAGTTGAATTTTCAGCTAATTTCACCAAAACCTTTAGGCTTTGGCTCAGGATATTTCCAGTCTGGGGGCCCCTTGCAGCAGAAAAAGCTAAAATCTGAAGCAGCATTTTAAACAAAGAATGTTGAGCTCGATCAGTTTTGGGAGGATCATGTGGAACTGCAGGCAGCTCTCCTTGTGTCCTGCTCTCTTCTTTATTGTCACACTGATTGTCACATGACACATTTTTGTCCACCTTGGGAACCTGTTCATCTCCAGCAGCAGAACTTTTTTCCACTTCAGCAGACAGCAACGTGTGGACAACATCCCAGCTGTAGAACACCAAATAGTAAAGGATCCCCAGTGCTACAAGAGCAGTTTCTTCAAGAGACAACCTGAAGTCCTCCTTACTTGACACCGTGTTTGAGCTGGCTCTGGAAGCAGCCCCTGGATGGGTCCCACAAGCTCCATTCCCTGGGGTATCCCTGAGCTGCTCTGCTTGGCAGAAGGCACCAACGTGGTGCTCCACCAAGGGCAGGAGATGCACAGCACCCGGGATCCTGCTCTGTGTGAGGGGCAGGAGCCCTCCCTGCCCTTCTGCTGGCCTTTCCTCACATAATCCTTCATCCAGAGCAATCAAGTTCAGTCCTGTTAGTGCCAGTTTTTGAGCTTCTTGCAGGGATACAGGGGGAGTGATTCCTTCTTGGATTGTCCTGCTGCTGGGGAGTTGTGTGGGCTTCCTGTCCAAATAAAAGTAAAAGGGAAATGCTTCACAAGAAAAGGCAGAGAACTGAGTTAAAATCTTACTTATCCATATTATGAATTGAATAATAGAAAGGCCAGAGTACTAAGAGATTGTTTCCAAAACAGAAAAAAATGAGGAAAAACATCATCCTACTCCTTGCTACCTGGATAGAAGAGTAATTTCAAAGCATTCTAGGTTTCACTACTAATAAAATAACCTATCTGAAAGGCAAAGGTATTTCAGGAGCTACAGTCTTAATTCTGTAAAGTGAAAAACTATTATAATTAATATCCAATATTCATATTTAAAATGCTTTGCCAGGAAACAGAGATATATCCTAGAAAATTGCACACAAATTGTACATCACAAATTGAATGCAGTTTCTATTTTGAAGATAAAAAACCAATTTTTAAACACATCTTCAACATTTTCTTCCCCCTTAACTCATGATCATGTTTCTGTGCTTCCCTCATTGCAATGCAAGCTGCTAACAGCCACTCCCAGGTTTAGTTCTGTGCCTTCTCCTAATAGAGAATTAACTTATTTTATTTTTTAATGATGTTCCAGTGTTTAGTATCTGTGATGATCAAAGATGCAGAATGATGTTACAAATTTTGCACTGAATGGCCTGAGCAGAGCATGATTTACCACAGGGAGTGAGTTCTCCTGCATGACCAAATGTTTCTCAGTACAGAGAATATAGTTTAACAAAGAAAATCAAACTTACATATCCAAAGAGCTGGCTGGCAAAACAGCTCCAGGGAGAGGCTCAGAATTGCTACTGAGAAGGTGGCAGAGTCCTAGAAATGACCCGGGAACAAGGGGCTGCTTCATCAGTGCATTCAGCAAGATAGAACCTGGAAGGGTACAGAATTTTCTTTGCAGTAACTTTGCTTTGCACTTATTTAAAGTGCTCTCAGCCTCAAAATGTTGGTTTTTTTTTCACTATAAATCTTCTTTCTTAGTAAGAGGATGAATTTCAGAAAAATTAATTTAAGATATTTAAGTATAAACCAAATTATGTTTACAGGTATTTTAATTATGATGCCACATGAGCAAAATAGCTTGAGCCAAGTGATCACATATCCCAGCTGTCCTGGTGACTTGCCCTCCATTTGCCACTCCAGACACTGAAATTATGTGATGCAATTCCACTGCCAACTGGAACTAAGATAGTACCCTGAAGAATTCTTGAAGCTGATTTGAAAATGCTTTATAGTGTTTTTGTGGGGTTTTTTTAAAGAACATTTCCCCTGCTTTTATTTCTGCCTTAACAGAATGAAGTTACCTTGTGCATTTCGTTTGGGGGCAGAGTTGTCGGAACCGTTTTTTCCTGTTGCTTTGTGCTGCTTCAGGGATGAAACTTCAGGATGGGTTATATTCCTGTCTGAAACAAACAAGGATTGTGAGAACAGAGAGCTGCACCCATCCCTTACACACTCTCAGTCACACTGATAGGTAATTTTTTTGTCATCTCTGTATGTCACAATTACCAGGCAATCTGAGGGCAAAGGCCTTGAAAGGTTCAGAAGAAAAGTAAACAAAAGTATTCTTTCAAACAAACAGTATATTGAGTTTTGTTACCATAACAAACAATAGCAATGCTAATGCTTTAAGGCTACTGCATTTTCTTTTTGCTGGAGTTCCTACTGCCCATATTTTCAGAATGAACAGTGTAAACTGACAGCAATACCTCAGATTTTTCATGACTCTTCAAGTAAGAATTAGTTGATGATATCTACATTTCTTCCATTTATTATTTCCCACTGCTATAAAAAAATCACCAATTTTGTTTTGTGCAATCTTCAAATATATGCAGATATTATTTTCCTAAGGTTTACTCAGTGAATTTCAAGATACAATTTGAGAATTACTCCCCTACATAGAAAAGAGGAAATGAATACGTTGTTTCAGTTGCTTCTTTCAATATGTCTAAATATGTACCCTTTAAAACCCAATCCCCAAAAAAGTCAGCTTTAAACCAGAACACGAATATAAAAAAATACAGTAGCTGACTAGCAGACCAAGAAATAGGCAAATTATTTCCTATTCTTTATTCAATAAGAAAAGACAGATCAGCAATTTGGATGTTTTAGTTCATCACACAATAAAGGTTTTTATTTTGCAGCCACTGGCCACTTCATCATTGACACCTTGGCATCTGGCTCTAAGGCATGAATTAAAATTATCTTCATGCAAATTTCAGTCATGGCTCTTTAACTCCATGTGGTATAAAGTGGAAAAAAACTTCAGCAAGACCAAAATAAAACAAATAACTGTGAACTGACTGCAACTGTTCAGTCAGAAAATCCTTCTCTAATGCAGAATGTTCACATGCAGCTAAAAATGTTGCAAGCTGTACATGAGTTTACCTTCTTTGATTGAAGCAATCTGGGCCATCAAATTTCCTGAAGAACATGATGGTCTTGTGGACATTTCAGCACTGAAGGATTCCTTTGTAGGAAAAGATCTTCTTCCAGGCTGTGGAGAACATCCTTCTGATTTCCCTTGTACCACAAGATTCTTTTTGGGGCTAAGATAAAAAGATGAATCAGTATTGGTTTTGTAATTATTTTATTAAACAACAATGTGTTTTCTTTGCACTGATGTTTTAAAGATACTTCACTATAAAATCTTTGAATTTCTGTCACAGATACAAGGAAAGCTCTTTTTTGAGCAAATTCCATCAGACTTTTTAGGTTGTATTTTTTAAAGACGGCAGAGCTAAGAGTTACATGGAGAATGAAATATCTTCAATAGTTTAAGCACATGTATTGCAAAAATGAACACAAATTCCTTTTCCAACCCCCTACCTTGTTGTTGGAACTGCCTGGGAAGGGTGTTTATTTCTTTCACAGTTCTGAAGTCGTGCTCTTAATTCATTCATTTCTGCATCCTTGAACTGCAGCTCGGAGTGCAAGGACTGGAGCTGAAAGAGGAGTTCAGGACAGATTTACTGTTACCAGTTCAGAGGTGCTGCAACTGCAGAGCATCTGAGTTACCATGAGATCTCCAGATCACCATCTACTCACTGTGAACTCTGCACAAGATCTGCATTTTTAGGAATGTTACTCCAATTAACACTGTCTGAAAACCAAGTGCCAGCAGTTCAGGCAAGAAGCCTTTGTGAGTGGCTAAGACAGAACAAGGGCCACACAGAGTGTGGTTCCAGTGAGGCTGCAACTGCAGAGCCAACTGGACAAAAGCCCCTGTCCTCTTTAGGCCTTGCACAAATCTGATCAGAGTCACAAACCATATTCTGTCACTTTTTCCCATTGTAAAATACATTCCAGTTGCAATGTTCTCAGAATGGCTTCGAAAAAGCGACAAGGATATGAAAACATCTACCACCTGAATTTCACACCTTTATTTTGGCAGGGGAAAACCCTCAGATGTTTTCTTCTAGGTAAGGAAATAAAAGCAAGTGTTGAGGAAATGTCACACAAAATGTTATTCCTTTGACTAAATAGTGTGTGACATCATTAAGTCACAAATCAGCTTCTGCACATGATCTGACATATTTACCAACCTTTTTGGAGAATTCTTTTTCTTTTTCACTTAAAATCTGAGATTTTTGCTGTTCCAGTAGCAAGTATGATCTTTTCTGCTCCTCCACAGCACACTCCATCTGCTGCATTGAGTCACGCAGAATTTTAATTTCTCCATTTTTGATGAGAATTTCATCCTGCATTTCTTTCAGCTGCAAACAGAGGAATTCCATTAAAGGATGGACATGGCCAAAGTTATGTATTTGCATCAGTGTGTGGTTGATAATTAGGTGTATTTGTAATTTCTAGGGAGAAAAATGCTACTAGTAACCCAGTTCAGAAATTCTACACACATTGCCTCTAATCTTTCTCTGATTAAATCAGGCTCAGCTACTGTTTTCTTTAACATAATTAAAAAAGACAAGACCATCCTTATCTTTCCCCTTCTCTGCAATTAAGTGGGGTTTTTTTGTTTTGTTTTTTTTTTAACAGAAGTGTTCTAGTTACACACATCAATAACTTAATAATTATTTGGATAGCAACAGTGATAATTTAATTATACTATTACATCCATCAGGGTAGCAAACAAGCACCCTAAGTCAAGGTACCACCCTCAGGCAGTATATTCATGACATATTGAGTCTCTAATACTTCCTGAGCAGCCACCACCACTCAGAGACAAGACTTTGGAGGGAATATAAAGAAATTACTCTGAAAAGCAAGAAGTACAGAAAGACACTTCTCTACAACTGTAAAATTATGGTTTAACATGGTGTACAAGTAGGAGATTCTCTGATAAAGCTGGATGTAACAGAGCTGGGAAAGATTCAAAGGATGGAGAAAGGGAAACAGAGTATCTTTCGAAAAAGCACCACCAGAAGTTAAAGTAACATAAAAGTCACCTCACTTTTTCAAATCTTCTAAATTGAACAAAACAACTTCAGTTGACAGGGCAGAAAAATTATTTGATAGAGAACAAATAGAACTGAAAACTTAGCATTTGCTAATCTGAAATGACCAAGAAAGAAAATATTGCTCTCACTCTTTAACATTACTAGAGCAATTTCTAGCAATATTATTTTAACAGACCCCTGCATTACAAAGAATCTTGATCATCTTGATTAGAATTATATGCTTGGATCTGGACTTACTTCCATGTTTCAGTTATTCCTATAAAAAATGTGATATTTAGAGGACAGGGGAGGATATTGCCAACCTTCTGTTTGACTTCTTCATGCTGTGTCTGCAGCACTTCAAACTGGAATGCATCTCTCATCAGTCCATCATCTGCTCTGCTTCCTGCTGCAGGGAAAAGCCAAAATGTGAAGCACAGATGAGGGATGTACATCACTGGTGCCTCAACACCAAGGTTTTGTTGTCTTTGCATACATCTGAATATCTCAGTATTTTACTGTCATTAGAAACAGGTAAACTGCCTCATCTAAGCACCCCAGGAACTTTGCTAAAGCTTGTGCATCAATTCTTATAACAGAAGAACCCCTTCCCCTTCAAATTTCCAATCAGAGAATGGTTTGGGTTGAAAGGGATCTTAAAAATCATTTCATATCTTAAACCAGCAAGATGACCCACAGCAAAAGCAAGCATTTCTTCCAAGATTACTTTAGTTAATGCACAAACAGGGGTTCACTGAAAACTTGTTCACCTCGAGAGGTGACAGATGTCAGGGTCACTAAAACAGATTATTCAAGCTCTCTAAGCTTCATTATGAAGAAACCCATTTTGGTTTTTTTCTAAGTAAACCTGAAAGTCAGCTGTTAATACAAGGCATGCTATGCATTTATTAGTGGAAATTAAAAGGGGAAAAAAATCTGAAACTCAACATGCTACCAGAATATGATACCTAAAGCATGTTAAAAGTTTAGGAAAGTGGGGTTTTTTGTTTGGCAGGTTTAAAATACAGCACCCACGTCCCAGGCTGACATTAACCCCCACACACACACACCAGGCACGGGTTCTTGGTGCCGTGAGATCGATGCAATGTGCCCGCTGGGATTGTTACTCTCATTATTCCTCTGCATCCCAACCATCCCTCTGACACCGGGGGTGCCACCGTAGGGTGCTGGTGGATAAGGGAACAGGCAGGAGCAACTCCCTTACGGGATCTTCCAGGAAAGATGGAGCAAGTCTATTCACAACAGCCCGTAGTGATAGGACAACAGGGAGCGACTTCACGCTGGCGGAGATTTAGGGTAGATATTAGGAAGAAATTCTCCCTGTGAGCGGGGTGAAGCCCTGGCACAGAGGAGGTGTGGCTGCCCCATCCCTGGCAGTGTCGGGGCTTGGAGCGACCGGGGACACTGAAAGGTGTCCCTGCCCAAGCAGGGGGTGGCACTGGATGCGCTCCAAGGTCCCCTGCAGCCCGGGCCATTCTGCGGTTCCTAAAGGGCCAGCAAACCCTTTGGCAGCAGCGGGGCAGTGCCGGCCAGCCGCCGGGACACACCGACCTTGCCGCCCGCCCCGGGGC
>JAHLSL010000013.1:1766314-1783629 GCA_025920805.1 Petroica traversi | reverse complement strand
GAAATAGCTCTCTATTTTTCCTTTTTCAAAGCATGCATTTATTTGGGTTGGGTTCCATCACACCCCAACATTTTAGCAAAAAGAATTGGGGAATTAGTTGTCTTGTTATTTCTAGCTGTGGGAGTAGAAAAATAAAGACTTGCTTGAAATGCTTTTCACTTGTTTTGGTTTTCTGTTTTGTTTTTTGGTTGGTTTTTTTTTTTCTCCCCTAGGCTTTTAACGTTACTCTCAAAGTTTTTTCTATCCATTTCTAATAATTGCAGAAAGCTTTGTTGTTAAGGAGGTGTAGCTGTGAACAGCCATCTTTATTTCAGATCACAACAAAACAGTTTTGGGAAACCTTGCTGGCTGCCTGTCCTCAGCTCAATCATCTGTGTCGAGCTGGGTGGGTCTTTTGGTACTGAATGGATGCAAAGGTACTCTTTTAATATTTGATCTACTGCAAAAAAAAAAAAAAGCTTGAGTTTTTTTAGGAAATGGAGTTTGGTTTAAAACTGCAACTTGACACCATGTAGGAAGCTCGAGTGAAAATGATCATCAATACTGTAACTACTTTGGCTTTTCTGGAAGGTAAATCCTGCTGTTTCTGGTTTGAAATTCCTTGTTTTTGTCAGGGTCCCCAATACCAGTTGGATACAAGTTTTAGCAAAAGTAGATTTGATGTAATAACAGAACTTTGTGTTGCTGGTTTATGTATACTCTTAGTGCTGATATCCCAGTAGAGGACTTAATTTAGAGATATTGTGATTCCTGTTCTAAGAAGCAGTGGTTTCTAATCCAGCCATAGAAAGCTGCCTGGCATTGCTGTTTTCTGTAGCCTGGTGTTGGAGCACTTGATGAAAGGGAGCTTTGTCTGGTGTGAGCATGTCAGCAAAAAAAACCCTCCTTGTGCTATGTCAATAACATGGGAGAACATACAGCGAGGGAAGGGGCAAGTCTGGGCAAACTGGGAAGGGCAGAACTCCAGCTCCCAGAGAGGTTTTTTTCTTTGTTTGCCTTAGAAAAAGCTGTGGCTTGCTTCTTGCTGTTTGTTTATTATCTCGGGGGCAGGCTTGTCTAGTGGTATTTGTTGAATCTGGAGGAAATGCGTAGTGCAATTTTCTTAGTAATTAAAACTCTGTAAAAATTGATTGTGTGTTTCTAATCTATCACTCCAATAAATAAGTTTCTGGGTTACTTTAACAAATGGGTGTTAAAGGTCTGGTGGCAAATTGCCTTTTTATTAGATAAGATTGGAAATCGGCTCTCACGACGTGGTTTTATTCTCTTGAGGAGACAGTAACACTTTCCTTTTCCTCTCTGATGAATATTCAGTGCGGGTAATCCTATTTCCTTGGGACCTCTAAGGGATGTATTTGACACATTTGCCAGTAATTGAACAGAATAACTTTAAATCTGCTAAGGGTGAGATGCCTTCTTTGATTAAATTTCGTTTGAAAGGTAATTGGCCTTGCTGCATGTTACATGAACAGCTGACTGGAAAAGATGGGTGCAAAGTCCTCAGCTTATCGGGAGGTTTTCCACAGCAGGAAACACTTGAAGTGGAATTGAAGATGGCTTGGGAGACAGGATGGGCTTTCCAGCTGCCGGGTGTGGTTTGAGGTGAAGGAGGGTGCATCAGGTTCTGTTCTTACCTGGTGTCTGTCCGTGTAAGAGCAGAGAAGAGCCTGGGTTAATTCCAGCCATGATGGATTCTGTTGCTTTTATTAATCCTCCCCTAAGCAACGGGATGTTTCACATGTTATATAACACCAATCTCCAGTATCCTATGCTCTCTGTTGGTTTGATGTCTATCATTGAATGGGCACTTTAATGCAAGTTCAGTTTCATACATTTAAGCTACTGGCATAGAGTTGAAGTCACTCTGCAGACAAACAGGTGGGGGCCAAACAGGGGAGTTGAACAAAACCCACTGAAGCAAAGGAAACACTTGAGCTGCGAGTAAATACACTGTGATATCTGTGCCATCTAGATCTGCATTCCATTGCTGTAAAAAATGTCAAAGATGTACTGACAGCAGAAAAGCTGTTCTGAGGGAATAGAGTGCTTGGTAGTAAGCCAGGCAGGCAGTTATTTGGGGGAGGTAAAGAAAATCAACTTTCTGTTTTCCCTGAAAGGTGGTATGTTTTGTGTTCTGCTGTTGCAACAAACAAGGCAAAATCTTAACATCTTCAAAATGACGTAGTTGTCACACAAGACTGACCACATCTAATCAGTCATGACTTAGAACAGACTGGTTTGGGTTCTGCAGGAAGGATTATTGTGTGCTGGCCTCCTTGAAGCAGTAAAAGTACACGGAGAAGAATCAGTACAGGCTTCTTTGGATGAGGATGGGTTAACTGTTGGATAACTAAAGCTGAAATAGAGAGGAAAAAACCTGTGCATTTGCCTGTTTCTCCAAAATATTGCCTTGCTGCCAAGCTAATTACGTAACATTTGTCTGAGTGGTAAAATCCACCTGAGACAGAAGGTTTATACAATCTGACCACTTCTGCAATTATTGAGTATCACCCCCCTGACCTGTTAGCTGGACCTGAGGGCACAGAGATGAATGGGTTTGATATGAGAACTTCAGGAGATAAGGGGATTGTCTGTACTTGTTTCAGATTCTATTACGTTTAGGGCTAGGTAAATTAAAATACGAAATTTGCGATGTTCAGGTTTAATTTCTAAACACTGCTGTCCTTATTTCCTTATCCTCAAGATGAAAGGCTTTTCAGAGTGTAGCACTTCATATTGCTGTCAAATTAAGCCTGTTTTTAGTATTTAAAGGATTAAAAAGATTACGCTTTTAAAGTTTGAGCATAAATAATTTTCTTTTAACTGGGATTTCCATAGGTGCTTTCTGCCAGCACTTGTTCCATTTTTAATGTGTTCCCAAGGAATGAGTGCAGTGAACCAACTGATCCGGATCGCTCCGTTCCCACCACGATTTCTGTTTGCCAGCACTGCCAGTGCTGGGAGCTTCACCTCCCTGAGAAAAATGCACAAGTCCTGACAGAACTGCTCAAAATAGGAGCTCTTTCCCTTAACTCATTTTTAATTCCTCTGATGCGTTCTTCACTGTTGTTTTGTCTAGAATGCCACATGTTTTAGGTGAAGTGGCCTGTAAAAACCTAAATAATGAGTTTGTGATTGCTCACACAAAGGACAAATCCCAGGTTTGTTTGGTAGCTTTCTGTACAGCTCTGGTGATTTGCATTAATGATATTTTTCTCCTTTGAATTATACTCTTATTATTAAGTGCATTAATACCTGATCAATTAACCTCCTTTTTACATTTAATTCATGATTTAAAGTCTTGTAAGTCTCCTGCAATTATTAGGTGTTATTTTTTTAAAATATTTGGACACTTACTTTAGGGAAATTTTCTATTAGTTCCCACATGCACTGAAAATAAACATTGGGGTTCCTCTGATATCCTAGGGCAGTTCTCTTGGGCATTTTCTAGACTTTGTAGTTATGTTTTACTTTATGAAATCCTAAATTTTATTTGTTTTATATATCTGGCCTAGTCATAGTTATATTTTCATCATTTCATTATCCTTATGCAGTACAAAGTTATCCATGTTGCCAAATACAGGTAGGCAATGTTTACTGATCAATTCCAGGTTTTTGTTGATCACTTTATCAATTTTACCATCTTCTTTTCAGAACTAGAATTCATTTAAGTGCTGATTTGTCTTAAAAGGTCCTTACCTTTGCATAACTGGTATTCTTAGCTATTTGAACCATGGATTTTCCTCTCATGTTTTTAACTTCCTTCAGATTTTAACTTCACAGTAATCTCTGTATGTTGGCTTTTTTTTCCTGTTTCATCTTGGTTTTCTTTAATTCTGGCTCAGAATTTGGATCTAATCTTAATTTCTGCCTCACGTTGTCTCTGTGTAGCAGCACTCAGCCATCACTTTGGCTGTGTGTGATTCCTCCAGGCTGATCCACGTTGCCATGGCAGAGTGGGAAGATAATAGAGGTGTGCTGATTCTTGACTAATAAATTTTATACTTTTTATAAATTATTTTTCTCATGGTTCCAGGGTCACTCTTAGTAATATTTAAGCTCTAGGAATGATAGACTTATTTATTTTCACAATTTTCTTGCTGGGGAGTAAATTTATTCCAGCAATAACAAGTGATATTTTGCTTTCTGTTAGAAGGCAATGTAAAATTTTCACTGAGAAGTAAACTGCTGATTTTAGCTTGTAATTTGGGTATCTTTGGTGGGAAATGTATTTTAATTGAGATGGAATTTCATGGAAGGATCTTTCATCTGCTTAGGAGAGTCCCTTTGCACTGTGAGACTCAGCTGCCCCTCATTTACAATCAGCAGGACTATCAATGTCTAAAAAGTGTCAGGAGGCAATGAGAGGGCAAATTAAATTGTGATTTGTGACCACCTTGGTTTTATCCTTACTTTAAACTACTGGGCTCTGGATTATTGATGGTAATATTTGCATCTCCTCGTTAGGAGAAGCTGCTAAGTAATATCAGTTATTCTTCCCAGTGGTTCTTAAAAATCCAAAGAAATAAAAGGTGGAAAAGACAGTAAGTGCCTGTTCAACTAAATTAAACAGCATATCAGTCTTAAGTCACTGAGAGACAAAGCTGCAAATATCTCTCTTGATAAAATAACTTCAAAACAGAGTAGGAAGAAGAAAAATTATATCACCAACATGTTTGATAATGTTTTGAGCAAACCTCTAGTGCTAAATAAATACTAATCTTGGAGAAATAAGTTTGTAATCCTGGAGATATGCCAAGTATGAAAGTTCTTATTTGAAACAAAACACATCTTTAAAAGAAAAATGTGTCTATAAAAGTAAATACAGTCTTTGCAGATGCTATGATGCAGCACATTTCAGTATGAACTTTTTAGAGGATAAATTCTTATCAGCTTTAGTTGTAGTTCAGAAGTATTGAGTACAGTGAATTTGATAAAGCAGCTTTTACTGTAGAGCTGTTGTGCCTGCAGGATGATGTTTGGGATGGGGCAAGAGCCCAGTCATGCAAAATGAGCTTAAACTGATAATTTCAATGATCAGTTAGTGACTTTGGCCTCAGATGACTGATACTTCTTGTGTAACTCTCAGGATTTTCTGCTACATGAATTGAAAAACGAGCAAACACATGAGAAACTGAGGAAAAAGGTAAGTTCTACCAGAAAAGACTTCATGATCTGCCTGGGCCTTGGTTGCTGCAGCACCTCTGAGTAGTCAGAAGAGAATGCTGCATAGAAGCACAATTGTACCCTCAAACTACAAAAATTACTTCATTTTACACTTGCTTTCCTCCACTGGGACTCTGAGGAGGGAAAGGAACTTGCCTGTTTTTTAAAAATATTTACAAATGCTTAGAAATCACATTATCTACAAGACCTAACTTTCGTTTGCATGCTGCACATGGGTGAGTAAAATACCAATGAGAATTTCTAGTGTTCTGCATTTTTATTATATGAAATTCTGTTCCAATAACTGTACCTATGTATGATATGAATATGCAGCTGACACTTTGCACTAGTCCCCTACATATTATTTATGCAGCATAATTAGCATCAAAACAGCCTACTGTGAATGTTCCTGTTGCAAATGTGCAACCTGAGGGTTAAATTTGCATGAAGACACGTGTAGGAGTGATGGAAAAGAACATAAACTACTACAGTGCTTTTATATATTCTTGGAATGGATTACTACAAAAGCTGACCCCTTAGACTTGCCTTATCTCACTCTGTGAATTTGGATCATCAAGAATAAATGGGAACAGAATTCTCATAATGTGTATGATGAGATAATATTTTATTTAGGGCTCAAAATAATGTATTACTCATACAAATCCTCTCTTCTGGGAAGTGTGCTGGCTTTTTTCTGTATATACCAGAGGTCACATCTCTCCTGACTGCGTGTTAAGGGGTGATGCAAGAGTTCTATAAATGAATTTTTCCTGTGGATAGGAAAAAGATGCACAAATGTGTGGGGAGAGGGTTGTTTTGTTCTTTTTGTCTCACAGTGCGATGGGCTGATACTGAAACCATTGAATAATTTGATGTGGCTTCTGAGCTAATTTTTGAAGTGGTTGACATGTGCATGCTAAGTCATCAATTAAGAGTAATTAAATATGTACTTGAATTTAGCAGTAGAGCTGAACATTTGATGTGGAATTAGGTATTTTGATGGATGGGAGGTTTCGCTGAACAAAATTAATTCAAAATCACGAACTGTGATATTTATGCAACACTTGATTTTATCATTAGTCTTTTCACTGATGTTTAGCTAATGTCTCTGACAGGCCTTTTTCAACGACTCAATGCTGCACTTCTTAAGTTGTTGCTTCTGTAGGAGTCTGTGGAATTCCTCCTGTGTTTCGCATTAAAAGCCTTTTGGCTCAGGGCTGGATGGGCACTTGAGGCACTTGCACTGTTTAATTGAGCCCTGCGTGTTAGATTCATGGAGCTGCTTCCAGTTGCTGAAGGATCAAATGAAGATTTAATTGTAGCTGAAACCTTAGCTCTTCTGTGAGTCACCTCAGCAGAAAGGAAAATAATTTGTCTGTGCTGTATCACAACCATACATGTGCACCATATGGCTTGACAGTGTATTAAGGGGAGCAGTGTGTGTGTCTTCTAAAATATTTCCTTTTCCTTCCACAAATCTTTAATACTGATTCTTTCTCTAAATGTGTGCTGAAACCTTGGACATTGAACATCCCAAAAAGGGTTCATTTTAGCTGTGATCCAGAGGAGGCTGTCTCAGTTTGTGACTAAAATCAGCAGAAAAGCACGTTCCAGACAACTTGTTGCCCTTTCCCCTTCTCTTCTTACCTTTCAGAATCTTTCACCTAATCTTTCCTCATTAAATTTGTTAAATGTTTGCATCAACATGAAAAGAAGAGAGATGAACGTTTGTTTATTGAAGGACACCACATCTTGACAATGAATTGGGATAACAACCAACGCTGGATGGAAAGGGGAGGTGAAATCAGCACTTCCATTTCTTTCCAGCCTTGTTATAGCTCCTGTTTCTGTACCAGATTGGCCAGTGTAACACTATATTGCAATGAGCCTTTTGTAGTCTGCTCTAACTGGCAGCAGTATTTTAAATGGCCTGGAAGCTCCTTTTCCACTATCACTTCACAGGGAAGTGTGGTTGGGAATGCTGAGATCTGGTGTCAGCTTTGATAACTACGTGTGGGCAAACAATGATGCTTCTGAAAGAAGTTACCTGTAACATATTCAGCATATCAGACACTATCCTAAATACTATTTTCTTCATTTTTTTCCCCCATATACCTTCTGCTAGTAAGTTTTAGAATTCTTACAATTTTACAGCAGTTTTTTCCTTTTGTGGTTACTTCAATATTTCTGAAGACTGGAATTTTTTGGATGACAGTACTGGCTTATTGTTCTTCTTGTAACCTATCTCCTGGTGTGGGTCACTGCTTGCAAACTAAATATTTAACATGTTGCTGTGATGAATTATTTCCACTGCTTCAGGCACATAATTAAGCAAATTAATGCTGGAGTTCCATTTTCAGGATGTCAGCTTTATGCCTAACTACAGCTAGTTTTATTCTTGTTTAAAACTGCTAGTGAAGCAGTAGCCCTAAAATATACTGTTAAACTGTGACACCCCATAAGTATTCTTCATTTATAATACTGTTGTCTCCTATTTAATGCTTAATTTGCAATTTTTAGCCCTTTTTCCCCCCCAGTATATGCTGATGTCTTTAACTGGCATTTGCTTATTTTTGTTTGAAATTCACTGAGTGTTGTTTGTCTTTCCTTCTGTTCCCCCCAGATTTGCAAGCACTCTTTTCACAATGGAATTCATGTGGATAAAGTCAAACTGTTCTCTAGTTTTTTCCAATGTTCTCCTTTCCTACATATGTCACATCAATGATGGCTATCACCTCATCCCACCAATGTTTTTCAGTAGCTGTGGAGTGTTTTTCCTGTCTCAGAGGAATGGGAGACCTGTCACCCAGAGAGACAGTGTGAAAGGCAGGTTACCATTTACAGGCTGCAATCCTGTGTTCTGACAAACATTTCACTGTGCTGCAGGTAAAATAGAGGAACTGAAAACCTTGTATGCAAAATCTAAAGGTAGTTGCCCTCTTTATGAAAAGGCAAGGCTGAGCTTTTTAATGATTAACAGTCCTGGGGGAATTTTTTTTCTACCCTCATGGTTTATTTATGGCACTGCTATTTGCATCTTTGTTTACACTTTTTGGAAAAGAAACTATTTTTTATATTTTTATGTAGTCCACTTGGTGGGCATCTCCATATAAACCCAAATAAAGTAGTAGATCAGTGTCCTTTTTGTCATGTATTATATAAACTCTCCATTCATATAAAAGGGTTCATGTGCATTTGTTTTAATTGAAATGACTTATCAGTAAAACTTTCTTTACTTTAGACATCTTGTTTGGAATGATTGCTTTAGGAAATTGGTGACAGAAGACTGGTTACTTCTGCTAAAGGTAAATATTTGTTAGAACCAAATATATAATTTTGTTTCTGCAAGAGTTAAAAACTAAAATATATGTGAAATCAAATGGGTATTTTAAGTTGGCAGTAATGTGAAGGAGTGGGCCTGACACTTTGACAGCAGGAAAGGATAATTAACTTTATGTCATGTATCATTCCTAATATGTACCTGGGTGTGCCTGTTTTGAAGATCTTGTGAATATCAGGATCTTCTAGAGCTTATCCATGTACAGGAATAACCAAAAACCCTAAGCTACAACTGTCCTGATATAATTTGGTACAGCAAGAATGCTCCAGCAGGAAGGAAATTAGAGCTCATAAAGTGCAGCATCTCTGGTTGTGAAATAAAGCTTCACTGCCCAAATCTACTGCTGGTAAGGGGAGATTCCTGATAGATCAAGCTCTTTATGTGTGGGGTTTTTTTCCACTGAGGTCCTCGCTGTGTCCCAGTGTTCTGATGATCTCTTGTCTCAGAAAAGACATAATGCACGAGCAGGATTATTTGGCATTCTACCAAAACATCCTGCAAAATATCCCCTGTGGGAAGATCCCAGTGTGGTACAATGATGCCTGCAGGCAGATGAGGGGAGTGTGGGCACGAGATGGAAGTGATGGGAAATAAAGGGGAAATTCAGGCTTTTCTGAAAACTCCTAAGGACTCTTGGGGAATGTTCACAGAGTGGAAGGAATGCCTTTGGGGGAAGGTTAAAAGGCTTAGAGGATAAAATCTGTATGTTTATTCCTTACTCTTAATGATCATAGAGTGATCCATGTACAAGGACCTTCTTACAAATTGTTTTTCCACCTCTCAGGGACACGGAGTTGTCCAGGAAGGTTAATAAGTGTATAGCTGTACAGACAGCACGTAAGTTCTGGTTAAGCTGCTCCTTTTTTGAATAATTGCTGTGAGCAATTTCTGGTGAGCCAGATTTTGGCAGATAACATGGGTTATTCTGAAATGGCATTTTTTCCCTTTGAGTCTAAGTGAATATAATCTCCTCTAAAGCCTCTTTATGCAATTTTGGTTTAGTACTGTGTCCTTGATAAAGAATAGTTATGGTATGATTTTCACATCATGCTAAATTATGTTCTAGAACTAACTCTGAAATGCAATCTGCTTAAAAAAACCCAACAATTCAGGCTTAGGACCTTTGGTATTCTGCACCTTTCTTATGCTATTTGCTTCTGTCTTCCTTTCTTCTGCTTTTTGACTGCATCTTTACAACTACCATCTTTTCCTTTTGTTTTCATTTACTTTTAATCTCTTCAAAGTGCATTGAGACTAAAAAGACAGCAAAAAATACATCCTTAATTTCAGGGTGACCTGTTACCCCATACTGTTTCCCACTAATTTCTTCTTTATTGTTTCAATGATAATGCTTTCTAATAAAAAGTTTAATAAGATAAATCAGCATATTTTTCAATAATTTTATTTCAGAAGGTTTGTTTTTTTTTTTAAGTTACCTTTTAAACAAACAAGAAAAACCTCAACAGCAAAATTGTCCATCAAACATTTCTGTTTGAAACAAATAACTGATTTAGGAACACTGTGAAGCTGTACTTAAATTACTTGTAATTTTACTGATGGGAAGCTTTTGAGCAACCTCTTTAGATGTGTCTGTATTAAAAACCAGGAGCCAGAAAGGGGAGTGAGAGCTGCTCCTTTCACTGAATTACCTGGGATCTCCCAATCATATGAGGAGTGTGTGCAAATGGCTGCTTTGGTACTGAAAAACAAACAAACAAAACCAAAATTCAGTCCTATAGATTTTATTCTATGAGATCTGGGAGATGTACATGGAGAGGAAAAAAAAATGTAATACACCTGATAGTGTCTCCTCAAACCAGCAGATGAGGCTGTTTCCCATTTTATCTGCTTTGCAACATTGTAAACCCCTGGAAACCTACAATTAAATGCCTCTCACCAGGTAGGATTTGATAAATGTAAATGCCTTTTAAAAAATTTCACTGTAACACGGTGTCACAGATTTTTAGACAGGCTCAGATCCAGCCATCAAGTAGAACATCAAGGTATATATTTTAAATATATAAATTCATGCCAAATGGATGTGTACCTTCCAAGGTGCCAAGCTTTAGGTGAGAAGAGTCTTCACTGCTTTTTGGGCCTGATTCTGTTTCAATAAGTGTGGAATTTAATCTCGAATTTATGCTCAATCATCTTAAATTTAATTCCTTGCTAAAAAGCTTGACTTGAGAGATCTAGGGTGTGTATGTGTGTGTGTGTGTATGTGTGTTTATATATATATATATATTCCAGTATATTTATCTTCCTGTCACTATTAGGAATAATTTTTTCCAAGCAATTTGGATTTTTCTTTTTCCTGGAAATCTACGGGAAAGGTGTGAAACAAAAACATAAATGTGAGTAATGAGTATAAAAGTGAGATACCATCATAAAGATTTTTATTGCAATGGATATTGCACTTAGTTTTGGCAGACGATCAGACAGAGAGATCCCATAATCACTTGTTAAATATACACTCCGTTCCACCTTAATCAAGAGAATTGTAGATTGCCACCTTTGAAACAGCTCTGTTAAATCAATAAAGTTTAGTGGAATGCGTTATCACCGATCCTCTGGTGGCACAGATCCTTTCAATTCTCTTTTATAACCTGGGCAGATGGAACAGTGAGGGCACGGGAGAACTCAAATACATTTGTTTTTCTGGGGGGGAAAGAAAAAAAAACACCCCAAAAAGCTCTGTCAGTAACAGCTCCTGCACTGCTGAATGAGCTGCAATTCTCTCTCCCAAAACATTTCCTCATTGTTGTGCTCTCTGCTGCTTTTCCAGAGCACACCCAGAGATATCTGTTCCTTCTGTGTGTTTTCTCCTTTCCTTGGAAGGGCCCCGCGTGTTGGCCCTGCCAGGAGGTTCTGCAGCTGCTCAAAGTGCAATTTCATAATCAGCTTAATGTGGTCTGAGAGTGAGCTGGCAGCAGAATGGCAAATCCTGCGCTCCCGGATGCTTTGGGATGTGTTCCCATTGCTCCTCCTGGGGGGGCTGGAGCGCTCGTGTGGCTGTGCCGTGTGTCACGCTGCCCTGCTGAGTCAACTAAGCAGTGTTTTGGGGGAAAAAAATCCCACTGGAGAAAGCTCGACCGTTCATTTGATGAATAATCTGCTCTGAGGTGACTCGTGGGTGTCCATGCACCAAAGGTGATGTGAGAGAGATGTGGGAATAAATGGTCAGTTTTGGAATGGAGAACAAGGTTACCCTTTTGAGATTCCTTAATGTTTATAGTGGTCTTTGCTTGGGAACTGCATTACATCTGAGTTTATGTATTGGAGATGACAGATAATGTGAGGTTTAGAATTTGAGAACTCGTTTCTTGGCTACTTATTGATATCAGTCATGACCGTTTCAGTAAATTGGGTTCTTCAAAGGAACTGGTCAGGGGAACATTAAACTTGTATGGTGTCATTTGCATACTGAGATCACTCCAAAAATATTTACACTACAGTCAATAAAATATAGTAGGTATGAATTGAAGGATCTCTATCTTTGAAAGTATTGATAGCTGTGCCAGGGAACAGAAGTCTGAATTTCTCAAGAAGTACAAAGGAACTGATGCCCAGTGTCTGTACCACTCCCATGGATTGCTGTTTGGTGTTTCCCGTCTATTGCAGTCTGACGTTTTTGGGTACAAACTGAAATGCTAACATGTGACCAGTTTACACCAATTTGTAATTTATCTTCAGGAGACCTTGTACTCAGTGTACTCGAAGTTCTAACAGGGAAGGTTTCAAGGTTTCCTACAGAGGTGTGTTGCCAAGTGATGGTGGTTTAGCTGAAAACCGGGTTAATCTACATCTCCTCTTCCCTGTTTGAAGAGATTCATGCAGGGCTTGTGTCCAAAAGAAGTCGAATGCTGTCCTTTAACCATTAACAGGTCCAAGGGGTGGGCACAAGGCTGGGGTATGTTTGTGACAGGAGACAATAAAGTGTTTTCCCAGCTGCAAGAGGTGTTTGATGATGAGCAAACAGTGTAACATTAACAGCAACTATCTGCACTGGGGAGTGCTGGCCTGGCCTGAAAGCAGCTCAGGTCCTGTGGCTACCGAGTCTGCCCAGGCTACAGAACTGCTCTGCTTTCACCTCTTTATGGAAAGAGTACTTTGGTTTTTTAGTGGCTGGTATGTCCTTTAATACAAGGCAAGACTTAAAAGCTCTTTATCCCTTCATCTTTCTTTCCTTCCTCACCCGCAGATTAGAGGCTGTAAGAACAGACTTAAAGGAGGGTTAGGTGGGGTTGGTCTTGTTGCATTTTGCCTTAATACCCTGTGAAAGCTACTGGGATTTCACCACAGTCTTCTGCTTTAATGACCTCCTACAGTTTATCTTCTTTTCCATTTATTTTCTCTTACCAGTCAAAAGAATTCACCACAACACTGTTTTTCATTTGTTTGTGTTTTGGGTCATGTCCCACTGGTAAATAATTGTATTTCTTTTCAATAAACACACAAGACTCCTGTGTATAGGAGATGTTTTTAATTGTCTTGTCTATGTGTAAAAAATATTGTCTGTCCTGGCAATTCTTTGGAGTTAGATATAGAGTACAGAATTCTTCTTTATGCTGTGTCTATAACTTTATAACTCTCTCAGACTGTATGGCGCAATTAAAGTTCTTGGTAGTTATAATGTCTGTTTATTCACATCTGTGGTAAGTTTGTGCAGGCTCTTATCTGCTAAAAATATAGATGTGGCTTTATCTTTATTTATCTAAAGTCACCTTTCTTGCTCCTTACAGCCTTATTTCTGAAGCCATTACTTCCTTCATTTTTGCAATTTTACTGTGGTTTGAGGCACCACATATGCTTTCTAAAAAAGCCACTGAATTACACACTACAGCCCTATTCTAACCTTTTTTCTTTGTAGGGTCAGTGATTCTCAGTCAGTGTGAGATGGTGAAATGACAGTTGGAGCATGAAATTTCCTGCACTTTTAGTATGTGTGTGAAATGATGTAGAAAAACCAGGGATTCAAGAAATAATAGTGGCATGGAGCAGTGGTGTTGCCCTGATAAGAAAAAAAATGAAAAGCTTGAAAATTTGAATCATGTGGGTTACATAAGTATATTCCATTTCTGCTGGTCTGAGTATAATAAAAGTATGAAACTCAATCCTATTTAAACATAATTCTATGTTTTGAAACTGAAAATGGGATAGTAGTTTAAAACAAATAGTAATAGTATTTGGTAGCACAATTTCACTGTGGTATTATCAAGTCCATTTAATATTTTTGGACTCATTGCCTTGAATTTGTGATTTTTAAACCTGATTTCTCCAGGCAGACATTTCTAGGTCACAGGATAGGATCTTTTGTGTCATGGTTACTCTTTTCATAAAGAACACAATATCCTTTCTTTTATATAGAAGCCTTTAATTTTAGGAACCAGGAGAACTAAGATGTACCTATTATAGCAAAAATCCTTCTCATGAGCTTAAAGACATTTGTATTATTGGCACACAGTTTTATCACAAGTCTCAGGTAATGCTATTTTTCCCCCTCAGATGTGGATTTAATGAACTTTTTATAGCAAAGAATGTTAACATAAAGTATTTGCCTAATACTTCCCCCCCCCCAAGTGAATAAGGGCACTGTGGGCTTTTCTTACCATTTCATTCTTATTCCCTGGTGAACTTAGAAATTGCAAAAGATGGCAAATGACAGGGTCCAGTGTTGATGGCTTCCTAACACTGAAGAGCCCCAAAATGCAGGAATTGTGCCACAAAGCACAAAGCAGTTACAGCACTCTGAGGAAAAGAAACATATTTCAGGCCTGTGGTGCTCTCCTGACTCCTTTAGGTGACATAAAAAGGAACTGCTGAGGGGATGAAGTGGGGGCTGGAGAACTGAAGGTACCATTACATTATGCATTCTGGCTGCAGTTTTAAACTCACTTATTTACATGCTGAAATACCACAGGATACCTGGCCATCTGCTGAGATCCCCGGGTGGATTTTGCAGGTCACTGAGCTCTGTGCTCACAGACTTCAAGGCACCTAATTAAAACCCATCCAGCTATGTCCACACCAGCTGTAGTTACACCACCTGACAGGGGAATTCCAGTTAAGCAATACCTGAATGTCATTAATGGCACCAAAGCTCCTGCTACTTCAGTTCAAGCATGTTGTAGATAACACCCGAAATGGGTAATAAAACCTGATAATGCAGGGAGAAATAACACATGTTAGACAGGCTTTTGGCCCTCCAGGTTTAAGTTTCACCAGTGTATTTTCAGAGCACCGCCTCAAATTGCCCAAGTGGCAGTTCTGCACCTTGGAATGCTGCAGGAAAAGGTGGACAGGGAAGTGCCCTAGAGAGGAGTATGTTAAAATGTGGTGTTCTCATTGTTGTTTACCCTTGCACTCAAACCTCCACTTTATTTTTAACCCTGTAGGAATGCGTTTTTTAGAATTATGAAAGGAATTGCTCTGCTAGAGCTCCTTTTAAAATTGATACAAATTAGTTTTGCCATTGCAAGATAATACACTGATATTATTTCCCTGTGTATTTCCCTATGTAAGACTAATAAGTGTTCAAATACTATTTCCCTGAAGTACAGTTATTTTTACTGAAAGTATCATAAATACCACAATCTTACAGTCCTGAGTGAAACTTCTTCAGATCACTCTTAAAAGTCAGAATAGTATGCTTAATTCTTCTATGATAGATATGCATTTCTAGTTACACAACATAAACACTGCAAACACAGATGACAGAAATCTACTTTAAAGATATCACTGTCATTATTTTTATTTTTGTCAAATGGTCAAAGAAGCAAGAATTTCCTTTTCATGTAAGCACCTCTAGTATGCTATAAAAGGAAAAGTGATTATCAGTCAGTATTTTAGCACATATTTTGTTTAACCTCCTTTTTTTTTTAAGTTTAGTGAATTGGATGATAAGTGTTTAAGTTACAGCACCACACACATCTAAAAAAAATATGAATGACTCATTGCAGATTTATGCAGGTTTTTTTCAGCCTTCTAAATGAATATTCTCATTCTGTTAAAAAAGCACAGTTTACTTGGCTTTGACTCTCTTTGGAAAAGCTGCAATAGAGAGTCAAGTTTGGGTACTATCCAAATTATACAAGTGTTCGTTATACAGAGGAAAACTTCTGAGTATTAATTACTCCCTTTTGTGTCAGCCTGGCCCCTGTCATGAAGAGCCTTGTGAGGAAGCAGGAAAGAAAAGGGGGAATTTCAGAGAGCCCTTAGGGATTGTTTTAAAATGTTCATTAAAGGGAAAGTTTCACTGTTTGTGGTCAAAACCCATAGTCATAAAAATTACTGGAAAGGGATTCTAGAATTTAATCCTGTGTTTTTGATACAGAGTTTGGATCTTTAGATTGTTTTCTATTTGTTGTAAATCACGTATATGTATGTTCATACCTGGGAGGGTGGGTTGGTAAGGGGTAAGGGAAATAACATAATGTTTTGTCTTTAAAGAATGTTACATAGATATCAATCTTTCTGCTTGTAACATTGGGTATTTGAATGACCTGGTGTATTGGAGCACTAAGCTAATTAAACGGACACTTGACGGCAAGAGAAAACATCTGTAAAATTCAAACCAGCGTAGCTGAAAACTGTAGTGGAAAAGACATTGGAAGGGACTGCCAATGAGTGGATGGTGGAGTCACTGGAGGTGCTTAAGGAAAAGACTGGATGTGGTACTTAGTATTGGGTTTACAAGGTGGTGACTGGCTTTAAGCTGGACTTGATGGTCTTGGAGGTCTTTTCCAGCCTCACTGATTCTGTAAAGCACAATCCCAAAGGGGTCAAAACCTCCCCTGTTTTGGGTTTGGGACCATGCACGGAGCCTCTGATGCAGATGTGAGCTCATCTCCCACACAGCGAGCACATTATATGGGCACCCCATATCATAGAACACCCTGAGTTGGAAGGGACCCATCAGAACCAGAGTTCCACTCCTGGACAGCGCAAAATCCCACCCTGCCCCTGAGAGCATTGTCCAAACTCCCCTTGAGCTCTGTCAGCCTGTGACCGAGGGGAATCTGATCTGTGCCCGACCCCACTCTCGGTGGGCTCCTGAAAAAGATCAGCTCTTCCCTCAGTCTCCCTTTCTCCAGCCTGAACAAAGCAAGTGCCCTCAGCGGCTCCTCATAAGCCTTCCCGTCCCGGTCTTTCTCCACCGATGCTCTCTTACAGCTGAAGCCCTTTTTTACAGTGTGTAGCCCAAAACCAAACACAGGACTCAAGGTGAGACCATTGCAGAGCAGAGCGGGGCCACCCCTCCTCTGGGCGCCGTTCCCGGAGGCAGTGATGCCTTTTCCTGGTGTTGTGAGAATGAAGCCAGACACGATTAAAGGGGTTGGGGTCTTTCCCTCAGTATTTGAATCAGGATCCCGTTTGATGCATCCACTTCACCCAAGTGACAGCGTGGCAAAATGTACACTTACTGTTAATTATACACACCAGTTATGGACTTTACACATTGGCATATCTAACAAGGGAGCCCAATAGGGGCTGGGGTGGGCTGACCTCTGGTTTACAGAATCTGTCCTGCCAGGAGACCTTGGCTTCCTGAGACAGTGGGAATGTTTGGTGTCCCTGGCTCTGCAGCTCTGGGCTGTTCAGTCTCAGGGCCTGCAGAACACTTACAGAACACTGAGCACTGAACTAAGTGAAGGGTTACAAGTATGCGTTAATACTTGTGGGTACAGAGAACTGTGCAAAAGGTATACAAAAGAAAAGACAAAAATTATCCCGGCATCAGCAGAAGAGGGTTTTCCGCCGCCGCTTGTGCCCGGGCGGGCCCTGAGGGCTCTCGCTGCCCGGGTCGGCG